>CAUYRT010073510.1:0-43537 GCA_963574885.1 Lepilemur ruficaudatus
TGGCAGAGTCTCACTCTGTTGCCTGGGCTAGAGTACCGTGGCATCAGCCTAGCTCGCAGCAACCTCAAACTCCTGGGCTCAAGCCATCCTCCTGCCTCAGCCTCCCCAGTAGCGGGGACTACAGGCATGCACCACCATGCCCGGCTAATTTTTTCTATATATTTTTAGTTGGCCAATTAATTTCTTTCTATTTTTTTAGTAGGGACAGGGCCTCGCTCTTGCTCAGGCTGGTGTTGAACTCCTGACCTTGAGCGATCCTCCTGCCTCGGCCTCCCAGAGTGCTAGGATTACAGGCGTGAGCCACCATGCCCAGCCAGCCTCTTTTGATTTATTATTACCGGGGAGGATATAATCGAGCGACTTCTCAGGTTTTCTCTGAGATTTCGGAGTTTACTGTTCTCAAGCTCTATCCCAAAACTTGCCTCTTTTGTTACAATGGCTGACAATCCTTACTGTTATTTTATTACAGCTTTATTGAGACAGAACTCACACAAGAATAAGGCCTGGTGATTTTTAGAGTGTATACAGGGCTGTGCAGTTATCACAATTCTAGAACATTCTCACCACGTCAGAGAGAAGCCCCTGCCCATCCGCAGTCCCGCCCCCTGTGTCCTCACAGTCCTGCCTCACCAGCTCTAGGCAGCCCGACCCGTCTGCCTTTTTTCTCTGTGGATTTGCCTGTTCTGGGTGTTTCCTGTAAGTTAAATTGCACACTCTGTGGTCTTTTGTGACTGGCTTCTCTGGTTCAGCATGATGTTTTCAAGCTCACGCATGTTGTCGCGTGTTTCAGTCCTTCCCTTGTGTTGCCAAGTAACGTCTGATTGTGTGGATGTGCCGCGTCGTACTCACCCAGCACCGGTACAGACGCCCGGCTGTTTCCGCTTTGTGGCCGCCATGAGCAGCACTGCCTGGGAACGGCCCTCGTCCTGCGTGTCGCTTCCTCTGCCTCCAACGTTCTTTCCGTCCCCTCCTCTTGCTCGGCCGTCCTCCTCCAGTGGCTGCTCCCGGCCCTTCTTTTAGTCCCCACCCCGCGCCGCCTGTCCACGGTGCACCCCACCCGCTCCCCCGACCTTCCCTGGCCGGGGACCCCATGGGGTGGGCGGGGACAGGCCAAGAAAGTGACGTGTTCATGCGAGGGAGCAATGAACAGACGTCTTCCCAACACCGGCTCTGTCGGATGGGATGCTCCGCTTTGGGGCGAAACAGTATAACAGAGAATTTGAGGAGCTTTGGAGTCGGATGGCTCCTGGTTGAACTCTGGCTTTGTGCCTTGTCGCCTGTGGGACTTTAAGCAAGTTACTTGACTGTTCTGAGCTTGTTTTCTCAAAAAGCCGGGGTCACTAAAGTGCCTGGAGACCTGTGTGTGGGAGCCGGTGTGTACCCAGGTAGTGACAGCAGGCGCTGGGCGAGACAGGAACAGGGTGCTGTGGGGACAGGCGGGAGGACGGCAGCGCGGTGCAGGCGGGTGGAGAAGGCGTCACTCGCTGCTCGTTGTCCTTGGTGGGCTCCCAGCACAGACGTGCCGCAGATACACGAAACCGGCTGCTGCTCCTCCCTCCTGAAATGCTCTGTGGAAGGTCTCTCTCAGCATGGGACGGAGCGAGTATCTTCCGCTCATGCATATTTATGATTCTGTTCTAAGTTAAATTACTAATGGCACTTGAGAAACACTCTGTTTTAATATGGACAAGAAGAATGTTCAGTTTGAAACATTTCCTGAGTCTGCCTAGAGCGTACTGAGAAAAAATGTCTTGGTTTTGTTATGTTCTCAAAAGATTTGTGTGTTTTTTTTTCCTGCAATATAAATAGCAAAAATAAAATTCATAGAGGATCTAGAAAGTTAAGGTTATATAATTCATGTTCTAAGCCTTTACTGTTTCATACATTCCTATAGTAATTTGAGGAATTACTGTTTAAAGAGAGGCTTTCCTATCAAGTTGATCAGATCCAATTTATCTTGAAAATGGTTATGCATCTTTGGATAAAATCTGTTTTATTCCAAAGAAAGCTTTTTTTTAATGACAAATAAAATCAAAGGTACAAATTTTTAAGAATCTTATAAGGAATAAGATGACCTACTTTACAGAAGGATGAATTTATTTATTTATTTAATTTAGTTTTTGAGACAGAGTATCACTCCGTTGCCCGGGCTAGAGTGCTGTGGCGTCAGCCTAGCTCACAACAACCTCAAACTCCTGGGTTCAAACGATCCTCCTGCCTCAGCCTCCCAGAGTGCTAGGATTACAGGCGCGAGCCACCACGCCCAGCCCAGGGGGGTGGATTTAAACAATCTGAGTGTACTTGTACACACATTGAAGTCAGATGTTTGAGAAAACAGTGATGCAGTCAGGAAGTTATAAATATTTTCTTACATAAATTTTGCGCGTGTGCGGGTGTACTTGTGTGCGTGTGCGTGTTAACAGCTTGAATGGTATTCTCTGACAGGCCCACTGGTTCTACCGTTAAGGTAGTTTGATGAATAAGAAATGTTGAACAAAAATAACCCAGATGAGATGTATATGTAGTACAGTAATTTACATAGATGTGCAAACGGCACGTACATACAGTATTAATGTACAGTAATCAGAAGAATTTGTCCAGAAATACAATTGAGCTTCGCAAGTACCACCTCATGTACTGCAGGGGCAGCTGGTTGTTTTCTCAGGGTCTATCTGCCGCAGAGTGCCGGGTTTGGAAAGCAGGAAGCCAATTTTTTAAAAAGCGAAATATAATCAACACTAGAAGCATGAGTTTTCTCCTAACTGCCTCATTGTTATAAATTAATTCCTAACGACTACGCGTGGATGAGACACCGGTTTTGAGTCCTTCACTCATGTCACGCTCGGCCGTGTTGCCGACAGGTCACGCGTAAGTCACGTGAGTGGCCATGTTAACAGGGTCAAACCGGAAAATGTCTCTAGGTCTCTGACCTTCTGGCTGGTGGAGAAACCTGCAAAGAAAGACTCTGCGGGTTTCCGTGGCAGCGAGCCGACCTGCGCCTTCTCCCGGAAGGGGCGGCAGCGGAGGCGAGCTCGGTCCCCGTCCCTTTGCTGGTCTGCCGCTCTCCAGGGGGCTGCTGTGTGAGAACCGACTTCAGAGCCGCTGCTGCCAGAGGGCAGTTCTAATAAATTCTTCTGTCTCCTGGATTAAATACCGTGAAGTGAGAGCGGCATTATTCAAAGGAGCTGTCACCACAATTTTTAATATTTTCTCAACATTATTTCCTTTGAAGTATATTTTGGGACAATTAGTAATGACTAATACTTACATTTTCGCTACGAGTAAAAGCTTTTTGGTGAACATTTATATTCCACGTCTCTCTCTTATTCCCGAATTATTTCACCTAATCCCCTAATTATTTCATAACCCAGCAGCTTACGAACTATGTAGAGATGCGCAGATCAAAATTAATACAGACACGTTCATATGGTGACACATTGCATGTTGCGTTGTCACACACAGCCCTGCATCTTCCTTCTAAGTAACGTGGGAGAATGAGCTGACCGTCAGTGTGTTTTTGTGCCCAGTCCTCAGGTGAGAAAGATCTTCTGTGTTTGTTGGTTTGCCTGTTTAGTTTTCTTCGGGGTCTGGATCCAGCAGAGGCGAACACTAGAGGCAAAATAGGGAACACAGCCGGCTCTGGGTTGTGCAGCTCTAGGCATTAATGTTTCCTTGGAAACTCGGGGCCTGGGCTAGACTCGGGGTGCTCCCCTTCGTCAATGCAGCCACCTCCTTGCTTCTGCGCCAACTCACCCTGGCTTCAAATGAGACCAAATCACGACCTCAAGCTCAGGCGTAAGGAAGCTCTCCGGCCTCAGCGAAGCCAACCCTGGTCCTCCAAGCTGGGCGGTGGGGGGAGAAGGGACAGCCTCTGGCCCTGCCCTGCCCACCCCCCATTCACCTGCCCTCTGGGGGTCCTTATCCGTTGCCCCGGCCACTGTTGAGTTAGCGGGTGTGGGTGGGGGGTTGCTCCTCTCGATGCTTTTCCCCCTGGGGGGACACAAAATGCTGTTTTAAATTCCCAGCAGTGTAGCTTGTGGCAGGTGAAGCACTTACACCAAAGGGTGCCGGAGGCTTTGGGATAACAGGACGGAAACCAGCAAAGGGGGAAGGTGCGGAGACAACCCAGGCTCCTCGGTGTAACTTGCTTATGTCCGGAGCCCAGACTCTGTTCCGCTCAGGCTGTGCCTGCACTGGTCCTGCCGTCCCGCTGGCTGTCTTCTTCCTGGTCGCCGGATTTCAGTGCAGGGCTCTGTCTCCCTGGCCTCGCAGGCCTGTCCCTGTCTGGTCCTACCTGTGCCTCCTCGTGACCCTGGTTTGCGGCTTGTCCTGTTACCCGCAAGCTCGGTGACAGCGGGCACCTGTCTACGTCAGCACCCTGGACAGGGCCGGCGCGCAGTGGGCGCCCGACACACACTTGCCGGTGGGTTGAGTGAACGAGCCAGTGAGAGGACAGAGTTCCAGAGAAAAGGAGCCGGAATCCTGACATCCCACTTCTCCTCGCCGCGGGGGCTGCTTCCTTCACGGTAACCGTGCGGAACGGGGGCTGGGTTTTATTCACACAGCGGCACGAAAGGCGCAAATCAACCCTGGGCTTAGGAGGCAGAAAGAAAGGGCCGTTTCCTCAGACTAGAAGACGGTGCCATGGAATGGGCCAGGGTGGAGGAACAGCACAGGTGGGGCTTTGATGGTTATGAAAATTGGGAAACGTCCAATTCTCCTCAGTTTGAACTTTTTAAAAAAAAAAATGAGCGAATTTCCTAGACGCCAGATGTAGCTATATAAAAATATCTGGGCTACGTTAAATACAATTGCCTTGATGTTCCTCAATGACATTTGACGTAGAGACAGAGCTATTCATTGCTGAGCGATTTCATGGCGACGATCTCCCTTCATACAGCCGTGTAAGGAGCTGTCCCGCTTCTGCTTCAGACGAGGACCAGGCTCCGAGGGTGGATCACTGTGGGACCGTAGACCTGCGAACAGCCGGGTGGTAGCCTCGTTCTTTCATTCCACACATTTATTGGCAGAAAACATCTTTGTCATTAGTTTCGTCTTTTTTGATGGTAATGAGTGCGTTTCACTTAGAGCCGTGGTCTTAGCCCCGGGAAAGCTACGCAGAGACAAGCCCTGAGTCACGCAGGTCGTGCCGGCGTACGTGGGAGGCCTCACCCTCTCACTCATCCCAAAGTGTCCGGGGCCTTGCGTTCCTTTTATTCCCACTTAAGTATTTTGTCCGTTTTTTGTTGCTCCGTTTGGTTGGATTCGCACTGCGTCCCCAGCCCCTGGGACTCGGCGGGCACTCAGCAATGGTTTACAGCGGATGAGAAAGCTGAGGACCCCGAGTCGCTTCCTGCTCGGGGCTGGCAGAGTCTGACTTGTTGCTGCTGTTCTGTGCGAGGGCATCTCAGGGAGCGTGAGCCGTGACGGACTCCGGATCAAACCCACCCGCCGCTCTCACGCGACTGTCGGAACCGGATCGGGAACGGCGGGTTTGTGCTCCGACCTTTCGCGCTGAGACAGACGACTTCGATGCAGGAGTCATCGAGAATCACGGGCCCGGGGGCAACGAATGTGCTGTTTTAACACACGGACCTCATGGGCCGCCTTGGTGCAGACGCATCGTGTGGGGGAGAACCGGCCGCTGGTCGACACTCAGGCCCCGGGAGGAGTCCCGAGAGCAGAGTCGGTCGGACTGGAGCAGAGACCCAGAAGCACCGAGGGCCGGAGGGCGGGGAGAGACATGTCAGGCGGCAGACTGTGCGGAAAACTGCACCAGCCAAGAAAACTCCCATTTGGCCTTAAAAAGAGGCAGATGGCGACAGGAAGTGTTCAGGGAGGAGCGATTGTGCTAAAAGTCACACAGACTGCAGAATTAATCCGTCTGCAGTTGGAGGTTTCAGGGCAGAATTGAAACTCTTTGTTGGTATTTCAAGGAAGGGGAATGGTACAGAAACAGAATATTAAGTGAGCGAGTCTTTGTGTCGGGACGGCAGGGATGTGAGATGCGTTATTCCTCCAGAATAGAAGTTCTGTCTACTCGGAGACTGTGCCCAAAATTATAAAAACTGTTTTTTGTTTTGCATAAAAGCAGCTGGATTTGCATTAAATCTGTTCTTTTACCAGTTTTGGTGTAAGAAAGGATTCTCCTAAGGGTGTTAGTAGGTTGCTAAGGTAGCAATGGTAATTTTCTAACTGAAAGAACATATTAAACATTCTTCCTCCTCCTACCTTTTCTCCCTTAGAAAGATCTTTGGAATGGAATTTAGCAAATGGCGAACATAATGTTGAGCTTTACAGTAAAAACTTTTAATTCGGAAGTTGAGAAAAAATTATACCAGAGGAAACTGATAATTTGGGATGGTATAGGGAGAATTTGAAAAAAATTCATTGCGGATGTTTTAAGATAGACATTGTTGAACATTTAGAATTGGGAAGGATTTTTAAATTAAAGGACGTAGTTTTCTGCGCTTAAATGCTAATTCCAAACTGTTCCATTTTCACGTGGCAGTGCCCAACTTAAGTAACAAAATACGCCTGGGGTCTTGCAGCCCTGTGCTGATGTGCCCCACTCTGGCCTTGAATATACGTCTTTGATTTCATGCGCAAGAACTATTCGATGCACCATTCTCCTCCTTTAGAAGAAATAGCAATTTAATATATTGGGTTCGTGTCTCTTTTTGTTGTTTATCCCTTGGATTTTTAACCACACTTACTCAAGAGTAAGTTTTATATTTTGGGTTTAAATGAATAAAGTAGGATGCGGGGAGGTGTGTGGGTGGTGATGCTTCTGCCCTTTCTCTTGACAACTGAAGGAAAAAAAATGAAATATAAAAATTTGTTTTACTTTTAAAGACATGGTTTTCCAGACAGAGAAATAAGCTTCTATATCACTGTATTTTTAAATGAACTAGAACATAAAATCTAGGCGCTTTACCTGTGTCATTTTCTTTAATCTTCAAAATAATCTTTTAACATATTAAATAGTTATTTTCATCCCATTAAAAAACATGGTTGTTTTATAATTGGGGAAGTAGAAGCTAATTTTTCCTAAAGTCACACACCCGACAAGTATTGACAAGAGTCAGGATTCGCACTCGGTTCTGTGTGTCCGCCAAGCCTCCCCCGTGGCAGTGCTCACGGCAGGAGGGCCTCGCGCGACAGGTTGCGGAGTCCCGTGTCTGCTCCACACTTGTCTTCTGGCTGGTCTCGACTCCTGACCTTGAGCGATCCTCCTGCCTCGGCCTCCCACAGTGCTAGGATTACAGGTGTGAGCCACCGCGCCCGGCCACAGAATAATATTTTTAACCACAGATTGAGAATGTCTTTTTATCAAGTATTAAAATAAAACATAGGTTATTTCTGAGAAGCACACACACACAATCGTTTCTCATTTCTTGTGCTTATGCCGTTTTATTTTGCTTTTAGTCTTATGTGTGTGGATACCTCTTAGTATCTCAAAGGACCAATGCTGTATCCATCCTTATTCTTGGATTTCATCTCTTTGATCATTTTCTTTGTTTTGTTATTCCCACCAGTGTGTCTTCCAGGAGGTCTTCAAATCTTTCATCATGTAACACAATTTCCCTCTTTTATTTTGAGTGAAAATGCGCTGAAGTCTGAGTCTTGGAAAAATGAAAATGTTTTACATCTTTTGTTTCTCAGAAAAGTGTAGCAATTGTGTTAAGATTGGTAGTATCTTCTCATTATGGTCCTCACTGTACAAACAATATTTTTATTGCTACGGTGATAAATTCTCTTTCATTGTATTTTTAACTCGTTATTGCTGGAGTAAAAGAACTATTGATTTTTCATATAAGCATCTTATTTTTGGCCATTTTGCTGAACTCTGAATTCTAATGGCTGTCTATTGATTCTGTGTTCTTCTGAGTGTACTGTGTAATTTGTACCCAGTGTTTGCATTGTATTTTTCAAAGCTTACATATGTAATTTACTCCCGAGCGTGAGTGAAGGGTCAGGTGCGCAGTAATCGCAGTGGGCATCTTTCCTCCTGTGTTAGGGTCCGCGTAGCGCCACACTTCTGAACTTGCAGTCGGATGCGTTAGGTGTTTGGAATAATTAATTAGTTTTTATTAAATGTCATTTTGACTTGCGATAAATTTTTATTTAAATGATACTAAGAATAAACTCTTGGGTGTGTTATTCTTTCAATGTATTTCTATTTGCTGATACTTAGATTTTCATATCTATGTTCATAAGGGAAATTGGCCTGTGCGTCTCCATTTTGTACAGTTTTTGTCAGATTTAGAATCAGAGTTGTGATTTATTTTCAGAAAATCCTTTCATCGAGGGCTGCGTATTTACACATGTGACGTGAAATGGCTCAGTTAGGTCTGTGTCATGCGGGAAAATTACAGTTCCTGACACTCTGCCTGGTTATTGTAATAGTTTCTTCTCCTTAGTTACTGGTTTCTTCTCCTTGGCTACCTAAGACTGATCTTAAGGCAGAAACTTCTCGGGTGTGCAGCAGAAAGTGGGAAATATTTCACGGTTGCTTTTTTCTAACCCCCCCACTAGGATGTGGAGGGGTCATTGCTGTGCTGTGCGGCTGGCTCTCCCCGGGCAGGCAGACAACAGACGTGTCGGTGAAAGGTGCCCCTTCCGACCTGCACACCTGGCCACACCTCAACGGCGGCCGGGGAGGGGCTGGGTTGTAGCTGGGGTCTCTTGTGAGGCTGGTCAGCAAATACCTTCTGCGTCTGTCCCCTGCGGGGCTTGGCGTTCCTACCTCCGTCCCCTGTGTCTTGCTGACCGAGGTGGCTTGTTCCTACACTGGCGGATACCCTGTTCTCCCAGTTTGCCCAGGGAACCCTCACATTTGCCTAACAACCTCTGCTTTTCCTGCTCGTACAGCAGGGATCCCGGAGTCTCCTTGTCACTTTGGTGTGCCTTTTCACCGGGAGAGGACGGTTTGGGTTGTAGTCACAGAACGCTCACCTAACGCCCGATTTAGGCTAAGCTTTCTGTGTCACATTGTCATTCACCTTGCATGCCTTCGTAGCACCACATCTGGATTTGGAACACACGCGGTGTGGACGGCTCACCTGGGCGCCGGTGCTGCCTCCTGCCGCGTTCTCCCAGTTTAAACAACACCCGGTGTGCGCTGCACTCCATTGTAACGCCCCTTCCTCTGTGCGTTATTATTTCCGTTTCTTTGTTTCAAATCTAATTATTTCTGGTTTTTTTTTCTTTAATAGTTTTGCAAGAAGTGTGTCTAGCTCAGCATTTTGCAAGCTGTCCTCAGAATGCTAAAAAAGATAGCACGCTCGGAAATTGCACTCACACCCTTCTTGAGGACTCAAAGGACATTTTAACATAAGAAAAGATCCCAGAAGTTCTAAAGGAAAAGGAAAGGCTTTTGAAGTCTGTCTAGTGATTAAAAGAACTTAAAACAATAAAGAACTTATTTGTGTAGACGGAGACTTTTTCTTGGCACAGTTATGAACGTCCTCTGGGACAGATTTTCATTTTTTAACGCCGGTTTGAGAAGTGCCGATCTGTTTCATCGTCGCTGCTGTTTAAATAAGGAGCTTTGGAATTTATTTATTCAACTCATTGCTCTTCTTTCTTCTTAATATTTTTACATATATTTAATTATTTTTTACCTTTTTAAAGGAATCTTTTCTTCCTACAATTTAAATATTGTATAGTTCATTTATTTTTATATTTAAATAGGGAAGAAAATTTAAGCTATGACAATGTCTCTGAGCATACCTTTGAACAATCCTAAAGGTTTCGATGTTTAGCAACCTTGTTACTGCTTATAAACTATTTGTCTTTAGGGTTTTTTTAATTTTTAAAGAAAAAGTTTAAAATTTTCCAATTTTGTGCCTCTTTTCAAAGTTTTGTTAGTATCAGTTTCATTAATTATTAGAGAATGTGATCTGTAGTCTTATTTATAAATTTATAAAATTTGTGAATTTTGCTTTTTAAAAGTTATCACAATTTCCCTGTGACCAATTATATAATTAGCCATTATGTTTGATGTGTATGTTAGAATGTGACATATCTGTTTCTAGAGTATCAAGATGAATATGGTTTAATTAATTTTATTTTTGTTTTTGTAATCCCTGCTGTCCTTGTTTTTGTCTGCTTGACCTGCTGTGAATCGGGCAGGTGGGTCGGCCTCTGCGTGTCTGGTTATTTTCTGCCCTACTGTGTGTGTTCTTGTTGTATTATCCAGACTTATTTGCTCATATTTTACCTTTTCAAAATATATTGTCTTTTCACCTGCTTACTGCTTTTTAAAGAGATGGCAGAGTCTGAGATAATTAGTTTATCTTTCATGTTTTTTCTGTTGGGTTTACTTGACGTGTGTCCCGTTGCATTATTTCCTGTTCTGTTAAACGAGCTTTAAGAATATTAAGCCTCTGTCGAGTCGCAAACGCTTCAGGTTTGTGGGAAGGATGAAATACACACAAACATAACGTAACATCAGTAATAAGCAACCAAAATGAATCGTAAGAAATTATAAATATTTGCTTATGCTGTGCTTGTACTTGGGTTTTTTTTTTTTTTTAATGCTGAATAGGTGACTCACAGGTAGGAAAAATTTTATGCCTGACATCTAAGGAAATCGTAGCCTCGGTTGGCGGGAGGCCTTGGCTGTGTTGGGAGAAATTCTGCAGCTCATCTCCCAGGATGTAGAGACTTCTGATTATTTGAAAGCTGAACGGAAATATCAGAGAAAATTAGAAGCAATGGTATTATTGTTATTGTGCTCTTTAAAGTAGATTGCTTGCAAGCTTACTTATGTTTTAGTAATTACAGGAATCACATAGTCTAGAGGCAGTTTCATTTTTAAAAAGTGACTGTTCGCAAGTAGCCATATGTGGCCAAATGGATCACATGTGTTGACTCAGTTTTTGGAAGCAGTGATCTTACTCAGACTCACTGCGAGACCTTCTTGTTCTCTGAGGAAATGTCACTTGGGAAATTTGCACAGAAGACTTTCAAAGCAGCGCAGAACGACACGTGACAGAATGACGTGAAAACATCTCCCTGGCTCGGTTTTCCAAACGCGAGTGCTGTGGGGGGCTCAGAGAGATGCTCACACGCGTACCGTGCAGGGCCTCACTTTGCTGGCGCTGGGAAGGTAACAGCCTGAAGGCGTTGTCGGCTAATATTTACACTGCCCCGTCTCTGGCGCAAATCCCAACAGGTTGCTGATGAGGACTTTCAAAAATCCACATGTGATTGATTGACGGTTGGAACTGTGTGGTGCTAAAATACGGACTTGTCACTCCTCGCCGGGGTTGGAGGGAGCGCAGAGGTCAGCCGGCCGGCAGGAAGCTATTTAAGGATATGTATTTTTCAGACCTACTAAGAGAATGAAATTTAGGGTGAGGAAGTTATTAATATATTTCAGAAAAAGCAAAAAAACAAAACAAAATGAAACAGTAAGAAAACGATGTAAGTTAAAGTTAGACACCAAGGCTGGAGGAAGCAGGCGCGGTCCGGGGAATCTAATGGTGGATGCGGCTGGCGTGCAGGGCCTGCGCTGCCCGCCCACCTGTGTGGGGACTGCCCGGCCCGCGTCCTGCTCCCGCCTTTCCAGTGACCCCACCGGGCGGGCCTTGAGGTCCCTGCAGACAGCTCCTGGCTGCCTCTGAGAGGGAGCCGGTCCCGCCTCTGCCCCATCCCGAGGTTGGGGTTAGGGTTACGGCCCGTGGCCACGCGCCCGGCGTCCCCAGCTGTGGCAGAGATCCCTGAGAGCAGGTCGGCCTTGTGTGTGGACGTGGTGATTCTAAAATATGACAAAGGCTGACAGACGCCGGAGAGTAGTAAGAATGGTTAGAATGTGCCGGAAGGTCCCAAGGGAAGAAGGAATGCGGAGGGCTTTACGGAGGAGCAGATTTTCCTGCGTGGAGTGGCTGCTGGGTAACGTGGGCTCCCCAGCCTCTGTGGCACCAGGGATCAGTTCCACGGAAGCCGCTTTTCCATGGTGGGGTGGGGGTGCAGGGGGTGCAGGGGTGCAGGGGGTGCAGGGGTGCAGGGGATACAGGGGGTGCAGGGGATACAGGGGGTGCAGGGGGTGCAGGGGTGCAGGGGGAGTGGCTGTCAATAGGGATGAAGCCTTGCTCGCTGACCTCCTGCTGCGGCGGGTTCCTAACAGGCCACACATGGCACCGGTCTGTGGTCCAGGGGTTGGGGCCAAGACGAGAGAGATGGATGTAGCAGATAGAAAAACAAAATTAAAACATCTCCTTCCTGTCCTGTTAATGCCCTTTGGTTAAAAACAATCAACACCTAATGGAACAAGGCGCGTAAGATAAGCAATGTTAAGACTATCAGGATGATGCCACAGAAGAAAGGTGGTCAGGAAGAGCTGCTTGCTCTCGTCTGTCTCCACAGGGTGTTTCGTGAGCTCAGCTCTGCTCTAACCCACCGTGTGGGCCAGAAGACAGCCCGAGGAGTGGAGAGAAATTGCGGAATTCTTAATAACACTTGTCAACAGTCAGAAAAATTTCAAAGCGTGGAATAAGAACCCGCGTGTCCCCCCTTCCCCCAGCAGTTTACGTGTTCCAGGTGGATTATTCTTCCTTGTCCCAAGTGCTGCCCCTCCGGCTCTGCCCACGACCCTGTTCCTCTCTGTTCCCGGTGCCCACCCGGCACCACTACGCCTACAGCTCCTCCCAGAAACCCAGGGTTGTTCCGACGCTGCCTCCTCCCTTGCAGCAGCCACGGCCAAGCCCCGTCTGTCCCTCTCCACTCTTCTCCCGTCCCCACGACGCCCACCATCGTCCTCGCGACGCCAGCAGCATCTCCTGCTCGAACTCGTCAAAAGACAAAGTCACAGCGAGTCTGAAGATCTCAATCGGCTGCGTTGCAAATTGGGCAACGCTTTATTCCACGGACCAGGACGAGAGTGGAGCAGAGCAGGCTGGCTTACAGACGGAGGACGGGGAGAGAAAGCAGGAGTGTCCTGGCCGTTTCGAAGTCACTGTCCTTGTCGGCAGGGCAGGAGACAGACGTGGGGAGAGGACCCGTTGGTGACGTCGGCTACGGCAGTGGAGGGTTAGGACCGGGAACTTCGGTTCACGTGCCTGGCTTATCTGGGAAATCGTTCTGTCCTGATTTCGCAGAAGGTCGGGTCACTCGGTTTGGTGACGTTTGGAAGCTCACACGGGTGACTCCATCTGAGTTTCAGTCTGGTCTGTGGGGCCCAGGGCAGGAGCTCAGTCCCAAACAGTGGCCTCTGTAGTTTTTACCTAACAGAATCTCCTGCCTCCTTTTCCTGATTGTCCTCTCAGCACCCCCCTCCGCCCCCAACTCACACTTAACACCAGATGTCCACAAAGTGTTTCTGGAAAGGGCCAGATGATAACTATTTCCACCTTCTCGGGCTGCAGGGTCCCAACACTGCCACTTGTAGGAGGAGGTGCCACGGCCGGACCGTCAGCAAACAGCCAGGAAACTTCATTCACAGACAGACCGCGGCGGGGTCTGGTGTTCCAGCCCTGCGTCCCCAGTCCCCGGGGCACAGACTAGAACTGGTTCGTGCCTGTTAGGAACCGGGCCACACGGCAGGAGGACAGCGAAGCTTCGTCTGTATGTACAGCTGCTCCCCGTCGCCGGCATCACTGATAAGCTCCGCCTCCTGTCAGATCGGTGGGACATCAGACCCTCACAGGCGCGAGGACCCTACTGTGGACTGCCATGCGAGGGATCTCAGTTGTGCTCCTGATGAGAATCGCATGCTCCCGTGATGATCCGAGTGGAGCTGAGGTGGTGATGCTAGCCCTGGGGAGCGGCTGTGAGCACAGAGCATCATCCGCGGAGGTCTGACTGCGCAGTAAATGTGATGCGCTTGGATCATCTGAAACCACCCCTCCACCCTGGTCTGTGGGAAAACTGTCTTCCGTGAAACTATCCCTGGTGCCACCGAGGCTGGGGACGGCTGCTCTCACCAGGCTGTCCGGGGTCCTGCTCTCTGCAGCTGGCCGTCCTCCGCTGACGCAAAGGGGTTGGTCCTGCCCCTCCCTGGTTGGCCCTATTGAACGGCTGCTCTCTGCTCAAGGAGAGGAACTGGCGGGGCCTCGCGTCTCTATCCTGCCGGCTTCGAGCCCTTCCTTCTTGCTCCTGTGCACCGGTCACCTTCCCCATCCGGGTCTTTGGCGCTGCTTCCTGTGTTCGCGCGGGCCGCGCTCCGCTCCCGGGCTCCCTGCTGTCCTCAGCTCCACATCACTGTCTCAGGAGAATCTTCCCTGTCCTTCCAGGCGAGCTTGGGTTTTATTTCTGCTAGACCCATACTTTTTTCACAACTTTTATCTCGATTTCAATGAAATAGAAATATTTGTGTGATTTTTTTTGTCTGAAATTTAGCTCCTTGCTGGACTTTCGGTCACGTCTGAGTTTCCAGCTCTGAATTCTTAACGTCTCGTCCGGGGCTTTGTGTAGTGGACACTTAGCAAATATTGCTAAATAAACACATTTAGATCTATAATTTCTATCTACAGAAAGTTGATATCAGAGAAACGGTTACAGGTGGGCAAGCCCAGGTGAGACAGAGACGGTGCAGTGTTCAACTTGCACCCAGAGAGGATGTGTGGATTTTGCAGGAAACATGTTTAGGTTGAACCGCATGAAACAGCCCATATTGACTATTCTTGACCTACAAAAAGTTTCGTGTGCCCCAGCCTAACCCTAAACATCAGGCACTCCCTCCTCAGCACCTGCTTCCAGCACTCACAGACCCCAGGGGATGGTGAGCGCTGACATCGCCATGGCGTCCACGGGGCCATGTTGCATCGAGCACTGTATTTTATTAGCTCTCGATGGAAAGTTCTGGAGGTCAGAGGGAGGGACCTGCCAGTAGAAAGGTGCAAGCAGGAAGAGGGTCTGTAGCAGCCCTGGCAGCTGAGTGCGTGATGACAAACCTCTGTGATGGTTTGGTCTGTTTGTCTCCTCCAAGTCTTGTGTGGAAATTTGGTCCCCTGTTGGGTGTTTGGGTTGTGGGGGCGGATCCCTCGTGAAGGGCTCGGTGCCGTCCTTGTGGTGACGAGTGAGCTGTCACGCATTAGTCTCTGTGAGAGCTGGTTGTTAAAAAGAGCCTGGCTCCTCCTTTCCCTCCTTCTCTCCCCCCCACCGCCCCACAATCCCTGCACACGTGGCCCCCTCCGCCCTCCACCCTCCACTCTCCGCCCTCCACCCTCCGCCCTCCGCCCTGAGTGGAGCAGCCTGAAGCAGGAGCCGGCGCCATGTTCCTGTGCAGCCTGCAAAACCGTGAACCAAGTTACCCTCTTCTCCTGAGGGCTCGCTCAGCCTTGGGTGCTCCTTTACGGCAACACAATGGGCTGAGACGGCACCTTTGGCGTTAGCTGGCCGGAGCAGTGGGAAAAAGGACAGGGAAGTGGGAGCCTCAGATAACTCATGCCGCCTCCAGGAAGCGGAACCGGACCGTGACTTTGCACAAAACGGCCTGAGAGAGTCGGAACGCTAACGCCCCTCGGGCTGCAGGGAAAAACAGACCTTGGAAAGGAACTCCGAGGAGCAAAAGAAGAAAGGGTGAAAGCCTGGGTTTGTGTTTATGTAAGAGCAGACAGGGAATTCACTTATTAATGGAATGTGTTCTGAGCTATTTTATCATAGGAAAATCATCCTCAGTATGACTTAAAACGTTCATTCCAGAAAGTTCTGGAAAATAAGATGGAAATTCTTTCCTCGTAATAACTTAGTGCAGATCTTAGCCGGGACATGAGGACTGTGACCTCTCATGAGCCTTTTTAGCTCTGTAAGCCCATAAAAGGCACAGAAGGAAATAAAAATGTAAAATAATAGCGTTGCACGTAAATATAAACACATTTTGTGTGCCGTCTGCGATACTGCCTGTGCTGACACACATGCCCTCTGTTGTCGTGTCCCTCGTGCATTGTGGGCATCCGCCTGTGCCGTTTTACTGCAAATACCGTGTCTCTGATTCCTCACTCCCCTGCTGTGGATCAGTTCCACTGCGGCCGTCGCCCGCTGATGCTCTGGGGACTGTCACCTCCTCCCTGTCGAGGGCCCCAGTGGCCGTGTGGCTGGGTGATTGGCAGTTCACTCTGTCCACAGTTCTTTCCGTCGTAAAACCCTCTGTAACTTGGCTTCTTGGTTCTCCTACTCCTGGCCGATCCTTTCCTGCTTTCTTTCATGGTTTCTCCCCAACTTCCCAAACTCTCAAGTATTTAGGGACTCCAGGACTCTGCCCTTGACCCTCCTCTCTGTTTGCAGATGTCCTTAGGTCAGAGACTTTCGAACCTGTTTGATTCCCATGCATAAAAATGCATTTTATGACATTGCAGGTGTACACACGTACACGCACACACACGCATATGCACAGACGTGCACACACACACAGACACATGCACACGCACACAGACACCCGCACACACACACATGCACACACACGCACATGCACAGACACAGACACGCACACACACGTACATGCACAGATACACGCACACAGACACACACACGTACATGCACAGATATGTGCACACGCACACAGACACGCACACACACGCAGACACGCACACACACACGCATGCACACACACATGCATACGCACACACACACGCGCACACACAATCCAAGTCCTCCCTAAACAGGGCATTCTATCTTCCCTTCCCTTCCTGCCCTTCCATTCTCTTCTCTTCTCTTCTCTGTTTCACTAATTTTTTTCGTAGCCACCAAATTGACTTCACTACCCACTTCGTGGGTCACGATTTGCAGTTGAAGAAACATTTTTTCTAGGTGGTCTCATATAATCTCATGTGTTAATGGGGAAAAACCCAAACTCAAAGTAATTTGAAGAGGTTTATTCTGAGCCGAACGTGTGTGGCCGGCGTGGAGCACAGGGCCTCGACAGGTCCAGAGAAAATGGGCCGGAGGCGGCCGGGTTGCAGATTGGTCTCATACGTCCATGGAGACAGGACTCACATGTCAAATCATGTGTCGATACAGGGAAGGGTACGTGGCTTTGACCCCAAAAGGTGGAACATCTTGGGGATGGGGGTGGCCTTCAGGTTACAGGTGGGTTCAAAGATTGTTTGGCTTGTAATTGGTTAAAGACATGAAGCTTTGTCTAAAGGCCGGGGATGTTTAAGAACGTCTGTTATCAGAGACAAGCCTCCGCACAGACACTGGACCCAGCGACGTGTTAAGCAAATCGACGGCCTGCAGATGTGGCTTCACCTTCGTCTTGTGTGGCCTTCGGTCCTGTTGGTGATTTAGTGTCTTATTGTTACAAAGAGTAACTCCACAGGGCGTGGGCACAGGGAGGCAGCCTGTCTGACCCCCTCTGCTCATGGCCAGCAGCTCAGTTTTCCTGGAGGCCCCCTTGACTGGGGGTGGTGGGGGGGGTTAGGATTTAATTTTAGCTCACAAAGTGACTTGTGCATTGCACAGAAATCATGCAGCGTGAGCTTCATCATCAGTGGGGAAAGTTATGATTGTTTCTTGATGTTTAAACTTTTAAAAAACAATTAAAGCTCACACTGTGGTGTGGGTGTGTTCCGATAAAACTTTATTTACAAAAAAGTAGGTGACAGCCCATGGACTGTGGTTTGCTGAACCCAGGATCTGCCTGTTCCAAAGACTTTCTGGCAGAGTCATTCTCGGCTCATCTTAGACACAGAAAAATCTCTGTTTTTAAATGAATCTGTGGATGGAGGAGAAATGTTTGTAGGTTTGAAGGGGCAGAGCTTCCCCTGTGCCCTCTGGAGATGAGCTCACGAAGGCAGATCAGCAAGAGAGACGCGAATAAAGTCTATTGAGGCTGCCTGAGGGCGGGGATTGCGGGAGGGAGGCTGCCCAGAGCACGGGAGGTCCAGACTCCGAACCCCTTCTCCTCGGGGCGGGGCAGGGCGTGGGAGTGAGTGACTTTCGGGGAAGGAATGAACCTGAAGGGCGCTGTCGGGACGGGGTCTGTCCGGGCTCTGGGGAGGTGGCAGGGCCGCGGTGGGACCTGGCCTGGAGCGAAGGTGTCTTCTGAGCGGTGGACGTGGGGCGAGGACTCCGGTCTCTCCCCTCCGCCGGTCTCCCCTGGTTATGCGGCGAGATTCCTGGGGAGCAGGTGTAGGGCAATTGCACTTCCTCTGGGAAGAAGCTTTCTCCGTCAGACAAGGAAATTCCAGAGGGTCCCTCCTGGGAGCAGCGGAGGGTCAGAGAACAGGGGCCAGAGAAGGTCCGAGAAGCTTGTGTCTGAGCACTCAGCGTGGCCACGTGTCCGTCTGGGGTCACCATCTTCTGTGCCCAACACATCCACGGTCCTTTCCGGACCGTCCGCCCTGATTTGAAGAGACACATGGTTGACCCGTTTCTGACAGGTGCTCCCTGGCCCCGGTGCCGGCCTGGTTCTGGTTTTCTCTCCTAGTGGGCCTGCAGGTCTAGTGCCCGGCTTTGTTTTATGTTTCTTACTCTGTTGTGAGTGTCACCAAGCTGTCCTCCTGGGCTCTGTCCTTAAGGGAAAACAGCCATGCTCTTTTATCATAATGTTATTTTTCCAAACTAAAATAAGCCCTGGCTTTTTCAGAATCCCGCTAAGTTCCCGCGGTGTTCTGTGGTTTTGTCGGGTCGCAGCTGCCCGTTCCGGGTCCCGGGGTGCTCTCGGCCAAAGAACGGCCCGACGCCAAAGCCAGGCAGACGTGACACCATTTGCTGAGGATGGGCAGGCCAGGCCCACAGAGCGAGAGCGGGACATGGTGGCCACAGGTGACGGACGGACCCCGTGGTAACCAGGAGGCTCTGGTTATGGTCTGGGGCCTGTTTTATGCCGTCTGGACCGGGCCCTCCTCGCGGTTCAGACGTCACCTCCGAACCACTTGGATGGATGGTTAATGACATGGTGATTAATTCCCCTTAGGCTACTGGAGGTCACTTTCCAGATCCTACCGTGCCTGGCTGGCCGGCCCTGGGCTGGGCGTCGCCACGTCCGTGTGCAGTTGGCAGGTTGGTCTTTCTCCCAGGTGTGGCGGCACCATGGCCAGGCGCCTGCCCTTGTCCCTGGGGTACCCGGAGGCCCCTCACTGTCTACCTAATGGTTTCATAGCCTTCGATTTTGTAGCCTTGATTAGGTAGCAGTATAAATGCCCATAATTAGTGCCTGTGCCTCGTAATAACAGGGATGCTTTCGTAGGGAGTGGGAGTAGGTGCTGCTAAGTTGTGTGGACACTTGGCAGTTTGGGAGCAGCAGCCTGGCACAGTGAGGGCCCCTGCTTTTGGGGCAGGAAGATCAAGTCTGGATTCTAGCATTGCAGCTGGCAGCAAAGCCATCTTGAACAGGCCACGCCACTTGGTTTTTGTTTTCTCACCGATTAAGTGGGATCATGAATACAAGGTCTGCACGATGAGAAGCTTATAGTAGGTGAGGCTATGGTCACTATGATAACTACTGCAATCACTCCGTAAGTCGAAGAGCATTATAAGAATATAAGGGTTTATTTTTCTACTTGCTTCTTGGTGGACAAGAATGCCTCAGTCTCCTTATTTCTCTATAGTCTGCCAGTTTCCTAAGAATTAGCGACTTGCATTCTGGGTGGAACCAATTCAAATGCTCTGTTCAACGTGGGCAGCATTTTGGCTGGGATGGTGCCGTGCGGTGGGTCCTTGTGCCCAGGGTGGAGGACGCGGTCACCAACTGTCCCTGCCTTCCATGCTGAGCTGTAGGTGCCCCGGGGCTCCTGTAGGGTCCTTCTCGCACCTGCTGCTCCCTGCCTCTTCTCAGGTGGGGTTTGCTCCCTGGCTGTGGACGAGGACCCGCAGGACGGGGCCGCAGGAGCCGAGAGTGAGAGGCCCTGCCTGGCCCTGGATGGGGTCAGAGGGGACCGAAGTTCAACAGTGGCCTCTAGAGACCCTCGCACCAAAAACACCTGCAATTTCAGGCATCAGGAAACACCCCGCCTCATATAGGGGAGTTTTGTGTCAATATGTAACTCCCCTCTTCAAAGCTCTGCCACCCACTGGGTTTTCCTCAGGCTCGTGTGTGATGCTTTTATTCCGCTCAAAAAACCCCTGGACAGTTTGTTTCCTATCAAAACACATTTGAAGTGTAACGTTATGTATTACTGGGCCAGAGATTCTCACAGCCCAGCCAATTTCCTATTTAGTCTATTTTAGAGACAGTCCAGTGGACAGAGGATTTTAATAATTTATGTAATGGTCCTTTTTTTGTACCTCAACTGAAGTCATATTATAGAGAAACTCAGGAATTTTCTAAAAACAAATTTTATTTGGCTTACAGAGAAATTGTAACCTTCACTAGTTACTATTCTCCACTACTTTTTGAATTTGAAATCAGCCTGGTTATAGAGCTTGATAGCGACTATTTAAGTTGGACACTGTGTTGAAATTTTTGTAGCAAGTGATAGATGTCCCAATTCTAGAGAAAAAGAGAATGTGTTGGCCACAGAAAGAACCAGTCCCAGAATGGGGCTGGCTTCAGGCATGGCTGGATCCAGGTGAACGTGGGCTCAGAGGGCGTGGTCGGGAGCTCTGCAGCTCTCGTGTTGTCTGTGTTCTCAGACAGGTGCTTCCCTTAGAAGGGTAAGTTCCCGCAAAAGCTCTTGACTGAGTCTCATTGGCTGGCTTGGGTCAGTGTGTGTGTCTGAGCCAGGTGCTGTGGTCGGGGTGATGGAGGACGCTGGTCAGCTCGGCCTGGGTTAGGCGGATGGAGCGTGGCGGAGTTGTGGGCTGTCCTCCCCAGGGAAGCTGATTGGTTCTGGCCCAGCAAAAGCTCTTCAGACATCGACCGGGTAGATGCTATTTCCAGGCACCGCACTTAGGGCCTGGATCCTGTGGGATCAGCCGCATCCTCTCAGCGTCCTCAAGCCTCTGCCCGCACCTGAGCTCGTTGTGCTCTGGGGGGCCGCAGTGTGGGGGAGCCGCATTAGAGCCCCTCGGATCAAACGCTTGTTAGATAACAACTCGGGCAGTGGTTCGATCCTGGAGGAATGAAGGTGAAGAGGAAGGCCTGGCCGCGGCCCTGGGGTCACTCGTCTTGCAGGGGACGGATAGACACACACTCAGGACCATGTGATGTTCGCGGTGAGATCGCCACGCCCCGGGCCTCGCGGGAGGACCGACGTGGAGCCACTCTGGGGGCAGAGAGCGCGGCGTGCATGGCGGGGGCAGGTTTTCTGGACTGGCCGACATCCGAGCTCAGTCTGGAAGGATGAGCGGGAGATTCTGGTGACGGAGGGAGGAGGCTTCCAGGCAGGAGGAGAGAAGGCGCCACGTGGGAGACGGCGGGCGTGTCAGGATCGCCGTCGCCCCGGGTGAGGTGTGAGCCAGCGCGGGCTGTGGGGGCGGAGCAGGCCCAGATGTTGGGAACCAGCACGGGCTGCCGGGCGGTGGGATCACGTTCAAACGCAAAAATGCAGACTTTGTGCCGTGAGAGGTGAGGAGGTTTCTGAGGGAGCGCGGTGAGGGGAAGCACAGTCGGGAAAACGCTCCAGGAGAACCCGCGTGACCGTGTGCAGGGAGGAGGGCCGGTTCTGCAGGTGGAGGACGGGCCCGCGAGGGACCGTTAGTTAAATCACAGTTCCGGCGTGGGGCCCCGAGGGTGGTGGACGGGAGGATGGGGATGAGAAATACCGCGAAGTCTGAATCCGCGTGTGGGAGTCGTCTGAGCACAGACATCCCGGATTTCGTCGGAATGAGGACGAAGTGTCTAGTGAACTCCTGTCCTGCTCTACTCTGAGCCTCGGTCCCCTTCTGTTGACCTGTCTCCCCAGCATGTGTTCACCCAGCGTCTCCTCGGCGCATGTCCCTGCGCGGAGACCCCCGTAAGGAGCACAGCGGTGCTCACCCTGCTCCTGGGTCCCGCCGTCTGCTGGGGGACGCAGGGGTAATTCCAGTGGGCGGCTCAAGCTCGATGAGTGTCTCAAAGTCGCTGAGACAGAGTTGCAGAGAGAGAAATAGGCCTGATGTCGTGGAAGGGTCCATCCCGGCTCCCGGCTGGCGGGTGTTGGGCGTGCGAGGGTTAACCCCGCAGCCGGATGGGGCCAGTCCCATGTGCGACCAGACTCTGGATTCCTTGGAGCTCAGAGACGGCAGTGCTTGCAATGGCTTCCCGAGAAGGGCTGTGAGCACCGCGGCCCACGGCAGACCCTTCGCACCCCACAGCCGGGTGTGAATGGGGTTCAGTGCACTCGCTCCCAGGTAGGAAGAGGGAGTTTCCAAAGTGTCTGATGTGCAGTCAGGAAAGGAAACCTCCGGAGAATCTGGCTCTCATAATTCTGACTTGGAGAGACGGGAGCAGTGGGACACACATTGTTTGCCTGCTTCCTCGAAGGTGCTTTGGGATAAACAATTTGGCTCCATGTTTGAAGCACCGGCCAACCAACCCAATCAACAACAGTGACAGCAAAAGTAAACATAACGGCATAAAAACCATTGTCTGGTAATTGCCAAGAGGCGGCCTCGGGTTGAGCCGACTGTAAAACTTGACAGGCAGCAAAAAGATCCCGTGAGAGAGAAGCGGACAGCGAGGAGGGGAGGGACAGCAGGACTGGCGGGGATGCTAGGCCTGTCTGTGCCGTTGCCTCTCTGGTTGGTGAGTCAGCGGAAATCCGCTTCCCAGTTGGACTGTTCGAAGTGAATTATTCACGGAAGAGCCATCGGCGTCCTCTATTGCCGGTTCCTTCCCACGAAGGACAGCATGTTGCGGCAGCATCGCTTTCGAGATTCACGTCAGTTGCAAACGCGTGTCTCGCGCCACTCTGTTGCCCGCGCCAGAGTGCCATCAGCCTAGCTCACAGCAACCTCAAACTCCTGGGCTCAAGCGATCCTCCTGCCTCAGCCTCCCGAGTAGCTGGGACTACAGGCATGTGCCACCACGACTGGCTACTTTTTTAAATATATTTTTTTAGTTGTCCAGCTAACTTCTTTCTATTTTTTTGGTAGAGACGGGTCTTGCTCTTGCTCAGGCTGACCTCGAACTCTTGAGCTCAAATGATCTGCCCGCCTTGGCCTCCCAGAGTGCTAGGATTACAGGCGTGAGCCACCGCGCCCAGCCAGAATCACATAAATCTTAAGTCAGCTCTGGCAATCTAGTCTCCAAAATAAAGGTACAAAATGCCGTTACTTCAAAGGATTGAAGTGATGCAGATGTCACTGTATGGGAAGTTCACCTGGGAACAAGGTGGGGAGACGCCGGGCTGCAGACCTGCCCCTGCACACCGGGCACCCAGGACTGCCGCAGGGACCTACGGCTGGTCCCCAGTGTGATAACCTTGAGCCCCTTTTGCTCGCGTTCCGGATTTGCTTGGCAGCGTGATGGATGGTGGGAGTGTTTTCATGGCTCAGGTAGCACGAACGGGCAGAGTGTTGTGTTTCTGCAGGATGGAGGCAACTCGCAGAGGTGGCTCCTGTACACCCTGAGCTGGTGACCTTGGCTTTCCTACGACATGGGACATCCCGGGACGCGGCTCAACCTGGCTACAGAGTGGAGCCACCCTCTGAGTTTCTGCCACAGCCTGGCCTTGGGGCAGCGCCCGGCCCTCGAGTGTCCAGGGCTCTCGCAAGTAACCTGGTTCCCGAGCAGCGTTCTAGAACCAGCAATCGTAACTTTCCGGGGGGCATTTTCCATGGGGTCCTGGTTGCAGTTACTTCTAATTATTTATTCCATCCTGTCTGGGCTTTCTTTTACAGATCTTTTTTTAGTTTTCCTTTGGCTCTGGGTTCGCTCACAACTTTGACTTTGCCTTTCTTCCCAAGCTGGGGGTGACACTTCTCATCCTGAGCTGTGGTTGGGAACGTTGGGTCTTCTGACCAAACCCAAACCACCGCTGTTGCCGGTTCTGCTGCTCTGGTCTGCGCACGCAGAGACACAAAGAGGCTTCTGCAAATGCTTCTCATCGCGATCTATCCCGCGGTGAGGGGGTGAGGCGTGCCTTCGTAGTCTGTGCAGAAGACAGCACTCTTTTTGTAAATTCTTATGATTTAAAATAGCTTTCCGGGTTTGACAGAAACTTTCAAATTATCCCCACTACGGAAAGTTTTTTTCTACAGCAAAACGATATGTTTTTATACCAAAATGTAACTTCGGCTGTGCTAGTGTGTCCATGGTACTGCTTCCTTCTGGGAGTCCTTAAACTTGTCTTCCTAAGGTGTAAATACGCTCAACGCGCAGGGACTGCGCAGAGAAGTGCTAAATTCGGTCTCCAGATTGCAACAAAAACCCATAAACGTTAGGTGCTAGAGTTGTGCTGTTCAGTGCAGTAGCCACGTACAGCTATTTAAATTTAAACGAATTAAAACTGAGTAGAAGTCAAAATCCAGTGCCTCGGCGCAGGGCACACGAGGTTTGCCAAGTGGACCTTCCCTTTCCTTCTCCTCCGCCGTCTGTCTCCTCTTGCCCCCACCTCCATTCCAGCGTCGTAACAAATGGCTCATTTTATTTGGCGTTGATTCAATGCCAGACACGATTCTAAGGTTTTTAATTATTTTATTTAATCTTCCCAGTAACCCTATTATGTTACTTTGCTACCATAAAAAACACTACAGGCTGGGTGGCCTAAACAACAGGAATTTCTTTTCTTTTCTTTCTTTTCTTTTTTTTTTTTTTTTTGAGACAGAGTCTCACTCCATCACCCAGGCTAGAGTGCCGTGGCGTCAGCCTGGCTCACAGCAACCTCAGACTGCTGGGCTCAAGCGATCCTCCTGCCTCAGCCTCCCGAGTAGCTGGGACTACAGGACGCCTGGCTAATTTTTCTATTTTTTGAAGAGATGGGGGTCTCACTATGTTGCCCAGGCTGGTCTCAAACTCCTGGCTTCAAGGGATCCTCCTGCCTTGGCCTCCCAAAGTGCTAAGATTACACGCATGAGTCTCATAATTACCTTTTTAAAGACCCTATCTCTAAATACACAGTCTGAGGTACTGGGGGTTAGGGCTTTGCTATGTGCTAAATGTTTGTGTTCTTCTGAAAGTCATTTGCTGAAAACCTAATCACCAGTGGACCGTGTTAGGACTCTGGTCCCCAGCTCCCGGGTTAGCAACTGGGCTGCACAGCAGGAGGTGAGTGAGGGGAGCTCCATCTGTATTCACAGCCGCTCTGTGTACATCGCTCACATCACCGCCTGAGCTCCGCCCCTGTCAGATCAGCGGGGGCATTAGATTGTCACGGGAGCACCGGCCCTACCGTAACTGCGCATGCAGGGATCCAGGTTGTGGCTCCCTGTGACAGTCTAATGCCTGACGATCTGGGGTGGAGCTGAGGCGGTGATGCCAGCGCTGGGGAGCGGCTGCAAACACAGATTATCATTAGCAGAGAGGTCTGGCTGCACAGAGACCATAATAAATCAATCGCTTGCAGACTCATATCAAAACCCTGTCAGTGAGTGGCAGGTGACAGTTAAGCTGATATCTGGTGGCAGCTTTAAGTTGGAATCCAGCACGTATTTTAGTCTGAGCGTGGCCTGCCCATTATTTTATTTCCACTTCCATCCACGCCTCCTTCCCGCACTGCGCACTTGTCTCGGGCATGGTTTTGTGAGCCCACAAGCTAACCCTAGCAACAAGGAGCAAAACACAAACATGGCTGGAGAGCGTCTTTGGAAAGGGGGAGCGACCCGATGATGAGACAGCAGAATAGTCTCAGACTGGCGACCGAATGAAAGCTGCATTCACAGAAAATGAGGGGCTGGTCGGTTCTGGACAAATTCCCAGCAGGAGGCAGCCTAGATCCCTCCCACGCGCAGTTTACATGGGGTTCGCGCTCCTGTGGGCACCCAACGCCGCGGCTGACCTGGCAGCAGGCGGAGCTCAGGGCGGTGCTCCCTCACCTCCTGCCGTGAGGCCCGTTCCTGACAGGCCACGGGGCTGCACCCCAGGTCTGTACCGTGAAACAGGCGCCGCTGCCAGCCAGAGCTGGCTGTTAGACATTTGCCAGCATTCCGCCGCGTACGAGGTATTTGTGCAAAGTTTCCAGCATACTTTTGTGAAGGCATCAGATATTTTCGTTTCAGAAAGTGAAGGCATTTCCGTTAATGTTGGAACTCTGACATTTATAACTTGTGGGGCTGGAAGTATCTTCTGTTCCTTTGTTTACCCCTCGTTCTCCGGTTAGGCTCTTACTGGAAACAGTCTAGGTGTCATGTGTAAGAGAACTTTAAAATCATATTAATGCTAAATACATAATATTTTTAAAAATGATTCTGTAATACGTCTCTGCAGAATGATTCTGGGTGCATCCCGATTTGTCCGTTAAAATCGGATGGAGCAGAATTCACTTTCAAGATGTCCTGTTGGTCGAGCTGTGTTGCAAATACCGCTCTGAAGGAAGAAGCGAGAGGAGAGGATATCATTGTAAAATGCTTCTACACTGTGACTTCTTTTGCAACCACTTTTTAAATTCTTTTCCCTCATCTTGGCCTCCCTCCCTCCCTTCTGACGTTGCCTGTTTCACCACAGTGATATTCTTGATGACTTTGACTCTTGAAAGTAAATTTGAACATCAGCACCGTACTCCACTGTGAGAGCCTGTAACTTATTTTTTATTCACTTTTGCCTTCGAAATTCCTCCGTCTCACGATAACAACTACTGTTATTTTGTGTGAATTCCCCAAACCCTGCTCTACTCCAAATGCCTCAGGTCCTTCTTCTCTTGCCTGTTTATAAAATCTAGCACGATAGAACTCCACTCAGGGTCAACGATCTCTAAGGGGGAACCCGACACTTTTTAATTCATTTTATGCACTACCTAGTAAAAGAGGAACCTATTTTTATAACCATTCCCATCCCTCTTATTGTCTATCGGATCCCCGGAGATTCGCATCTCCTTTAGGAATACGTTTGGCATTTTTGGCTGCTCAAATGCACTAAACCACGAGCCAATTAATGACGTTCTCATGACAAGTTCTGGGCAACCTGCAGGGTGTGGTTCTGCAGGAATGATTTATGCCACCACAGGCGAGGATGTCAAACAGGTGGAAGCAATCAGCCCTAATGTGCACACCCAGGTTTGCCACCAAGGGAGGAAGGTCGCTGGTTCAAAGCCCACCTGTCCAGCGATGTTTCCAGCCCGCAGAGCAGTCTGTGAACCGCGTCAATTCCGTGACCGTCCTGCTTGGACGGCCCGTTTGTCTGCCTCTCAAAATCACCGCTTGTGTGCGCATTTTGTCGTGGCGTCTCTGAGAGATGGGGTTTGATCTGCGAATACTGCCGCTGTCCAGCAATATGCTCAGTTTACCACTTGCTCCGGGTACCGGTATTTTGAAATTGTCACCAGCTCTAAGAATCATGTCACCAGTGAGTTAAATGCACACCTTGCAGACGGTTAGTGGCCTTCTGCTTTGGCAGACATCTGACGTGGGAGGAAGAATGGATTCATCTCGGTGTGAGTTTCATCTCTATTTTCAGGATGAAAGACGGGAGAATTTGGTTACTATGATCAAGGTCCTTCTTAAAGTACCCCGAACCTAGTTTTTCCCTGAATAACGATGTTCCACTTCTTACGTAGAATCTCACAACTGACAGCCCGTTTTCACATTTGTGATTTCACTTTCCTCTGTATGTTTCCCTGCTGCTTTCTCCCTTAGGGGTCACTGAGTGACTGAGGCTGAGATTTGCAAGGGCCCCTGAGACGCAGTCGGCCGAGCAAGTGCCGTGCCCGGCGGCCGCCTGTTTCCAAGAGGGGAGAACGCCGGGCGGGTGGAACAGACTGAGCGTGAGGGTACCTAAGGGAGAAAAAGCAAATTTCCTTTTTCACGGGGAGGGCAGGCACTATTGCGTTTTACTTTGGCCTCTTTATTTGGTCATGTCCTTCAGCGTCTCCCTGCTGGGCCTGTGGCCCTTGGACCCAGGGCCTCTCCGATCGATCACGCCCAGGCACAGATGCCCCTGATCGTTTGGGGATGTCGCCGTCAGCTTCAGGCCTCGCCTGCATCGGTGTGGATTCCTGGGGTATAAAACGTTATTTTTGAGGCCATAGAAATGTCTTGAAGTTGCTTTTTACTTGTGGGTTATTTCGAATCATATTATTACATGATTGGGTCATATCGATAGTTACAAGTTTGGACTGAAAATCGTTTGCCTGCTCTGGTTTGGAATTTATGTAGTTATTTCTTCTTTTCTTTTTTTAAGAGACAGGCTCTGGCTGTGTTGCCCAGGCTGGTCTCAAGCTCCTGGGCTCAAGCGATCCTCCTGCCTCAGCCTCCCAGCCTCTCGGGGAGCAGGGAGCGCAGGCAGGTGAGACCATGCCTGGTTTGTGTAGCTATTGCTGACTTGTTACAACTGTGGATGTTATTTTTGAAACCTAGAAGTTATTCTTATCTTGTTCTGATGGGAATGCACGTTCGATCGGGTACATCAGTTGTTCTGTGACACAGATGCAGAGAGACTCTGCGCCCGGGCCGGGTTCTGCCTGTGGAGTGATTGCCTTCTGATGCTTGCTCGACTGAAGGGCGTGTGGCCCGTGACGTAACCGCACTGCTGACAGTGACGTGACTTGCGGGAAACTCAGCGCAACAGGGAGTCGGCACTTCCTGAGCCGACGCGGCGTGACCTGCGCAAATGTGAAGATGCCTCAATCGCGAGACCAAGAACGCAGGGTTACCGTGTAAAGAGGAAAATGGATCAGAGTGAGGAAGATAAGGAGATTGTGGAAACAGCCACCCCCGGGTGCCCCGAGGCCGTGCTTCCTGCTGCGTCCTGCGTTGCTAGGCGAGGGAGGCCCCCAGGCGCCAGGTGCGTGTGCGGTTGTGCGTCACCGCTGTGGCCACGAACAGCAACGCACCTGGCAGCCGCGACCTGCCCCAGCGGGGTTTGCTCTGTGCAAACATGGACGGGCAGGCAGATGCTGTCTGTTTACCAGCCTGCGGTAAACTCTCTTCCTGTGTCCTTCCAGCCGCAGAAAAGAAGATTTAGTGGCGATAAAAAGCTGTCACTCCTTTTTTTAAAAAGATAAATTGAAGGCAAACAATTTAGGGGCTCAGGGATGGTCATTCAAAGTCCTGAGTCTTTGGTTCCACCCCGGTTTCTGGATTGCGGGTTCTGCAGGCGACGCTGCTTCGGAGTGTGCAGTTTGGATTTCCAGCATAGACAGCCCAGCGAGCGCACGCCTGGGGAGGCTTTGCAGTCACCTTGGAGACTGGTCCTCTCCCCGGAGAGAGGGAGGACGCTTCCTCCCAGCTGGGACCTTTGTTCCCTCCCTGTTCCCTGTTCCAGAAAGGTCCAGGGCTGCACCTGCTCTCAGGGCGAGCTCTGCGGCCAGGTGTGCCGCTGCGGGGGTGGGGTGGAAGCAGGACAGTCCACTTACTCACTTAGGAATGGACGGAGTCGGGGTTTACTGTGCCCTGTCTGTGTCCCGGACCTGCGCTGGCACGAGTGGCACCCCAGTGAGCCATGTGGGGGCCGCCGGGACTAACAGACCTGGCAGTCTGGGCAGTGGGGTTGTTAGTCCCATGGATCAATGTGTATGTTCCATGGAGGCCCCAGAGCAATGAAGGAACTGGACCAAGAATGCTCCAAGGAAGCCGTGTGTCCACGATGGGAAGGATGTGAGGGTGATGGGCGTGTGCACACACGTGTGTGCATATGTGCATGCGTGTTCACGTATGCATATATGTGCATGTGCATGTGTGTGCATGTGAGTTCATATGTGTGTGCACATGTGCATGTGTGTGTGCATGTGTGCATGTGAAGGAGCGGGCAGTGTGGGCGAGGGGCCTGTGGCTGGGCAAGTGGGGCGTGTAGGGTCTCAGGAGGTGGGGGAGGCAGCCGGGCCAGGCCTTCAGAGGCGTCTGCCTGTGGAGGATGCACAGGGAACTTACTGATGGGTCGTCAGGCAGAGGCGGCCGGCTGAGTGCTGTGTTCTAATAAGATAATCCTGGCTTTGGGGGGAAGGGGCTGGGGGAGGCCAGAGAGGCGGGAGGAACGTCCCAGTGTGGAACCTGGAGCTGGTTAGCGATGCGTCCGGCATTTCTTCTTCGCTGCCTCACTCCAGAACGTCGTCCCCTGTCTGCGCCCTCCAGACCCCCATCCCCGCGGCTCAGGACTCCGGCATTTGGGATCCCCTGGAGAGGCCTGGCCCCGGGGTTTGCACGTGTCTGTTCCACAGACGCTGTGTTTAAACACTGCGGCTCTTCCCCGTCACACAAGACGTGCCAGCGGGCCAAAAAGAACTAGCTCCTCCGTGTTCTGCTGAGACTTAGCGGCGTCATGCAGTGGTCTGACGCTCCTGAGGACAGAGGGACAAAGGATGCGCTTGCCTGGCTGTTGCCGAGTCCCAGGCCTTGCGTTCATTTCTGCACGTTGATTTCTTCAGCACGGCGACCTTTGTCGTCCTGTGTTCGTGGTGCCCACGGTGGTGTAGTCGTCACGGTTACCACTCTCCCCTCACAAACAGCAGAGATATTGGAGATTTGTCCTGAGAGGCGTTTCCTGTGGAGCTGAAGAGAAACCGTACTGGAAACTGACTCTGCCCATCCGGAGCCGCCAACGTACATGAGCAAAGCAGCGACGGGACGGCGCGGCCTGTGGCAGAGCCGGGGACGCGTCCGCTACCCAGTGCGTTCAAATCCAAACGCAGAACACACCGCGGCAGCCCAACCAAACGGCTGGGGGCAAGTTTGGCTAAGTGGCTGTGAGTTTGGTATTTCTCCTTTAAAATTAAAAAAAATTAAACACAGAGAAGTAATAAAAAATGTCAGTGCACTTTTGGGTTGTGGGCCAAGCCCTTTCGATGATCTGAAGCCTCAAAGCTGTTAGGGTAACAGAGCAGGAGGAGAATGCGTCCTGCAGCGCGGTGTTCCCAGGTAACCTTGCAAAGCGGCTTCCCGCATCCCTCCGGTGTCCAGCTGGTCTCTCTCCCTCTTTCTCTAAGGGGATGCCGCGGTCTCTCTGTGCCCCAGTCAGATCAGTGTGCCCGGTAAGGGGAGGTGTAAGTGCATGAGTTTAACGGAAAGGAGGAAGGTTGTCGCTTTCGAAATCAGAAGCCAAGGAAACGGCTTTTCTCGTACCCTCTGGGCATGTCCCCAGGGGCTGGTTTTATTGGAGAGTCTCCCTCAAAGTGACATGAGGGGTATAAATAGCCCCGACCCTGCTCCGCCTGATCCTTAGATTAAGAATAGCTCAGCGCAGGCCGAGCGGTCACACAAGGACACGGGTGAGCAGCCACTTAAACCCCATGCGGGGGAACCTCGTGCCAAGGATGCTCAGATGACGTGTTTCCAGGAGAAAAATAATCCCGACCTCCTCTCTCATACCAAGAGTGAGCCGTGCTGGCGATTCCGTAAACGGGAGAAACTTCCTCCGCAGAAGCGGCCCGTGGGACGGAAGAAGCAGAAAGGGGCCGAACATCAGGGCTGGCTGAGGTCACGGAGAGGCTGCGCGATGTCATCACTGCCCGTAAAACGCCACAGAGAGCGGCTCACACGGGTGACGGTGACTTTGTCAGAATTCTGAGCCCCTCAGCAAAAGCCTGTCCTCTCTGGGCCGCATCTGTACCGTGATGATAACACCGGTGTCTGTCTTCCACATTCTAGTGGGCTGCTGTGAGGGGAAAATTAGGTTATGTGTGGCAAGATACCTCACAGTGACGAGATAGTGTGATGTAATAATAATAATAAAGATAATTGTGGCAAACACAGAGCACTGTTCTAAGCATTTGCGCTCATTATTTCACTTGGTTCTTATGGTACCTTCCGTATGAGGCAGGATCCACTGGTACCTGTTTTCCAGGTGGGGAGACAGCCGTGGGTGACGGGTAAGCTTGCCCAGGGGCAGGCGGGAGGACTGGGGCTGGGTTTGAACTGTGCGTTCTGGCTCCTCTCAATCCCAACGGTTAATGGGAAATACCAAAACCAGAACCAGGTCACAGACTGTTAGCTAAACTGCAGGGCCAGCATCTGAATCCTGGCGTCACGGGCTGTGTATTAATAATTCCACAACCCATTAACGCATTAGTAATCAATAACCCGTCAATAACTGTGGCCGGGCTTCTTGCACGCCGTCTGAACTTCAGTTGGCTCATCTGTAAAACGGAGACGGATAATAATATTAACACTTACGTTCAGGTATGTGGTGAGGATTGAGTAAGAAAACATGAAAATGGCAGTATTCGATCCGCGGGAGGCTCGTACCGTATCATTATCTGCTACTGGGGGTGTGTGGTGCTGCTCGGTCAGGCTGCCTAGCGAAATCCCGCAGACCGGACGGCTCAACCCGCAGAAATGTGTTTTCCCGCGGTTCTGAGGACCTGAAGTCCAGCCTCGAGGCGCCGCAGGGCTGACTCTGCGCGGCCTCCCTTCTAGGCGTCCTCACGTCGTTTTCCTCTGTGGGGGGAGAGATCTGGTGTCCTCGTCGTCCCATCAGGACACCAGTCCTATTGGGTCAGGGCCCCACCACCATGAGCTCATATAACCCTATTCCCTCTTTCATATGGTCCTGTTCGGTGTTAGTCTTCAACATGGGCATTTTGGGGGGACGTAATTCAGTCCATAACGGGGGTGGCTGGGGAGAGGGGAATAGCAGGATCGAAGGTTGCCTTCGGAGCCTTTCGACGCCTGAGGTCGATTTCTCAGGCGTCGCTTCTGCAGGGAGGAGCAGCCGTCAGCTAGTCCAGTAAGTCGCCCGCTGTTCGATCTCCTCAATGCCGTCTGTCTCCTGCCTTCTCCTTGATGCCGTGGAAAACGTCTCCATCCTGTCTGCTCTTTTCGTCCAGGTGAGCCGGAATTCAAGTACATCGGGAACATGCACGGCAACGAGGCCGTGGGGCGGGAGCTGCTCATCCTCCTGGCCCAGCACCTGTGTGACGAGTACCAGCAGGGGAACGAGACCATCGTCAACCTGGTCCACAGCACGCGGATCCACATCATGCCCTCGCTGAACCCCGATGGCTTCGAGAAGGCGGCCTCGCAGGTGAGCGCGGGCGGGCCCTTCTGCCTGCCCTGCACGTCTGTGCACACGGGCTTGCCTGGAAGTAACAACACCTGCACGCAGGGCTTGCGGGTGTGCGTGGAGGGTGTGAGCGGCGCGGCTCGGCTCTCTGCCGGGCAAAACGCTCGAAGCAAGGGATGGAGGGTGAGCCTCTTCAACAGACAGCGAGCGAGAGATTTCGGTAGTAAGTGAATATGTTAATGCTGCCTTGTTTATGTTGTTAAATAAATTACATTTATTCTCCTCTTTTGAGACTAGGTGGGTTTTCTCCCAACCCCACAGTGTGAAACAGCCTCTTCTCTACTGCAGAGCAATGCATCGGCTGTTGTTGAATAAATTACATTTATGCTCCTCCTTTGAGACTAGGTGGGTTTTCTCCCCAACCCCACAATGTGAAACAGCCAGCCCTGCCCTGCAGAGCGATGCGCGGCTGAGCCGGTGTCACGGCACCCTCTGCTGGATCCCGGGAAGAAAGACTCGGGCCTCGTGGACACTTGGCTGATGCTCGGTCCTGGGTTTCTGTATGTGATGGATGAAGTTAGACCAGCAAAAGCCCTAACGCCTAACTACAAATAGTCTAGTGCACCTTAAGTTTTGAACAAGCTGGAAATTAATGACTTTTTTTTTTGAGATGGAGTACCGCTGTGTTGCCCAGGCTAGAGTGCCGTGGCGTCAGCCTGGCTCACAGCAACCTCTAACTCCTGGGCTCAAGCGATCCTCCTGCCTCAGCCTCCCGAGTGGCTGGGACTACAGGCATGTGCCACCATGCCCAGCTGATTTTTTCCATATATTTTTAGTTGTCCATATAATTTCTTTCTATTTTTAGTAGAGATGGAGTCTCGCTCTTGCTCAGGCTGGTCTCGAACTCCTGAGCTCAAACGCCTGGCCCACCTCGGCCTCCCAGAGTCCTAGGATTACAGGTGTGAGCCACCTAGCCTGGCCAAAATTAATAACTTTTTAAGAGAATATATATGGTTGTGTGTTCCCATTTTCATTGGATGGTGTGAGAAACCTTATACTTTCTGTTTTCTATATTTTGCAATAATTTTTTTATTTTATGGGGACACATTAAATATTTAGTATGTTTACAGGTAAAAAGATCCACTGACATTGTAAAAAAACTCAGTGAATTTCTGTAAATAAGTGTAACGTTGATATAATTTCTAAAGTTATAAGAGAAAGACTCTAGTAACACATACGATTAAATTATTTAATATTTTAGGGTGATATTCAGAATCATAAGACAGGTGGGCAGAAGATTATTGTTGCTTTTTTCCATCTGATAGATTTTAATCCCTCATAGTCTAAGGTATTTGAGTTTACATAATTTAAAAATATGGGAAATATGTCTATATCATGTGATATAATTTAATGGTAAAACAAAATTCACAGTATGAAATGAAACTAAATATGTTGGAAATTTTTAAATTTTCCGGGTTGTACCATTAGTGATGGGAAGGGTTTGAATTAAACAGAAACTCCTCAAGTCGCAGAGCCCCAGAGCTTCTGTGCTAGAGCTCATGTTCTTCCAGGAAGAGCAGACAAGGGAGGCATGTTACACGAACATATCAGTAACTCACGTTCTATGCATTGTAAGTTTCTAATCTTATTTATTTACTCTTTTGACTATTTTAAAAACACAGGCTGCTGTGACTTACAGAGGCCATCTGTATTTTGCTTAAATCTATAGAATGGTGTGGTTTGAAACAGGTTATCTATTGCTATGAATATATTTATAGTGACTTTTTTTTGCAATATGATGGTAAATATCTCTTCAATATTATTACTATTAATATTTAAAATACTGTTCTTTGAAAATATGTTCAAAATACCTATAACAAATACATTCACGTGCTGCTTCACAACTGGGGCACATGCTGAGAAATGCACCGTCAGGTGATGTCGTCACAGTGCAAACAGGGCAGAATGCGCTAACCCAGACCGGCGGGCAGCCTGTGCTCCCGGTGCAAGCCTGCGTGGTATGCCGCTGTGCTGGGCACTCCAGGCAGCTGGGCACAGCGGTGAGTATCTGTGTGTCTAAACATAGCAAAGAGGCCGGGTGTGGTGGCTCTCACCTGTCATCCTAACACCCTGGGAGGCTGAGGTGGGAGGTTTGCGTGAGCTCAGGAGTTTGAGACCAGCCTGGGCAAGAGCGAGACCCTGTCTCTACTAAAACAAAAATAGAAATTAGCTGGACAACTGAAAAAAAAATATATAAAATTAGCCGGGTGTGGTGGCGCACGCCTGTAGTCCCAGCTACTCGGGAGGCTGAGGAAGGAGGATTGCTTGAGTCCAGGAGTGAGGTTGCTGTGAGCTAGGCTCTGTAGCCCAGGCAACAGAGCAAGACTCTGTCTCAAAAAAAAAAAAAAAAAAATAGAAAAGGTACAGTAAAAATACAGTAAGAAAGATAAGAAATGGTGCCCCTGCAATAAGTACTTACCATGAACGGAGCTTGCAGGACTGGCCGTGGCTCCAGGCGAGTCCGGAGTGGTGAGTGGGGGTGGAACCCTAGGGCTTCACCGTGGGTCGCTGCAGACCGTGTCTATTTAGGCTGCACCGAATTTGCAATAAAATATCTTTTCTTCAATAATAAATTAACCTTAGCGCACTATAACTTTTTTACATGATACATTTTTAAATTTAAAGAAATTTTTTTGCCCTGGTAATGACGCTTGGCTTCAAACACACGCTGTGCAACTGTACAAAGATACTTCCCTTCATTATGTCCTTATTTTGTGAGCTTTTCCCATTTTTAGAACTATGTATTTATTTTTACGTTTTAAACTTTTTTGTTAAAAGCTAAGACACAAGCACACAGGCCAGGACGTCCGGACGCCGCCAGGCAAGCGGGAACGTTCAGCCCAGCGTGGTCCTAGAGACCCCTGCCCGTGTGTGGTCCGTCGTTGACCAAAATGTCACCATGGAGCGCATGACGCACTTTCAACCCGACACCATCATGCTTGTGTCAGTCACGTGCTGAACACGCCGTTATGGGAGGATGTTGTTGAAATAAATATTATAAAATGTTATAAAATATTAATCAGTATTTTTGCAGCATTAATAGAGAGTGCTGTTAACTGTTAACTAGGTGGTGTCAATAATAGCAAACAACTGATGATTTTTCCCTTTGGTTTTGTCTTTAGCCTGGTGAGCTCAAGGACTGGTTTGTGGGTCGGAGCAATGCCCAGGGAATAGACCTGAACCGGAACTTTCCAGACCTGGACAGGATCATTTACGTGAATGAGAAAGAAGGTGGCCCCAACAACCATCTGCTGAAAAACATGAAGAAAATTGTGGACGAAAACACAAAGGTAGGAACATGGAGTGACGCTGGGTCTGTCCTCCAGCCCAGGGGACGTGTCCTGAGTCTGTGTCACAGCAGAGGGCTCAGGAGTGACATCGGAGCGTGTGGGTGGTCAGCCGGGCCCGTGGAAGTCAGAGCTGGCAGGGCTGGACCTTTGAGGTCAGTCCCGGCCTTCAGAATCGGCCAACTCCCTCCACGGAGGCCCCCACGCCTCCTGCTGGGACTGGTGCAGTAGCCTCCTAGTTCCGTTTTGTGTCCAGCCTTTCCCAGCTCTGTTCAACCTTCCCAAATTCCTCCAGAGTGAGCGTCACACACAAATTATCACTCTTCTGCATGAAAACACCTTGCCAGCTCGCCCCTGCCCAGAGGATGAAGTGAAAATTCAGTACAGCAGAGTAGCGTGAGGGTTAAGTGTGGAGACCCTAGAGGCAGCCACCTTGGTGCAAATCCTGCCTCCATACTTGCTGTGTGAACTTTGGAAAGTTAATTAACCTCTCTGTGCTTCAGCTTCTTCCTCTGCTGTAGGGAGATGATAGTAGTAGCCACCGCAGAGGACGCTAACAGGGATTGAACACATCAGTGTGTGTGAAGCACCTGAGGCTGGGACCTAGGACTGTCGTCACTGTCTCAGCGGGATTTCCTGGCACTGCCTGTCATGGTCCCCAGGGCTGACGGTGCATTTAGGTTCCCACAGAACAGATCACTCTTCACGCCACGGTGGTTAATTACATGGGAGGGAAACTGAGCTCATCGCGGGGAAGGCAGGAAAGAACCGCTGTGGCACCCTAGGGCCCTTCCCTGCTGTTCCAGGTGGTTCTCCCCCGGAGATCCACCGCTTCTGTTCTGGCACTTTCCGGAAAGTTCACTTTCCCCACTTTGCTCCAGCTGCAGAGTCACCCGGTGTCCCATGGCCCCAGGGAGCTGCCGGGGTTTACTCTGCAATCTGGCTCTGACGGCTCTGAGACCACACCACCCCTTCCTGCCGCCCAAACCCCAAACGTACCGTTTTCTAGTGGTTTTATGTCTTCGTATGAGTCACCAACTCAGGGTGCTCTTCTCCTCCAGCGTCAGCTCCTGGGTGGCGTCCTCCTCGCCAGGGCAGAGCCTGTGTGTGTCGTGTGGCGCCTGTGTCAGACCACGCTTTGCACACGTCACGCTGCACTCGTCAGCTGCTTCCGCCTTGGACCCTGGGTTTTGAGCCCTTGATTGCAGGACTGACGTTGGTATTCGTATTTGAGCCCGGCGCATGGCAGGCTGGGAGCCCGTTGCAGGTGAACGCCGCCCAGCTGGCAGCACATCGCAGCACCTGGAAGACGTGGCCCTGGAAACTCCACGCTGGAGCGCAGACACGCAGCCGTCATGTGGCTGGGACACCGGACGGAGAGTGTCCAGGAGACACGACGGAGTCCCGGATCTCGGGTTTAAAGTTCTAAACCTCTCATGCCTTTACTCAGGAGGGCTGAGTGCTCAGGTGGGCTGGTCCAGAGAGGGCTGCCCGCGCTGAGGGTCGGCAGGAATGATCCGGGAGTGACGTGGGCTTTCCTGCCTCTGAGTCCCAGACGCTCTTCAGCTTCTCGGCCCGAAACCGTCTTTCCTGGAGGGGCAGAGATGTGAAAAGAGGACAGCCCCATGTGCTAAGCAACGGGGTGAGACCGGAGTGGAGGAAGCGGTCCTGTGTCCCCACGCCAGCCCACAAACGTCCCCGTCGCCTGTGCCGTCTGTTAATCTGAGAAAGGAGCGAATAATCCCCGTCACTGTCATAGCAGGGTTGTGAAGCAAACTCGTGGTGACAGGACACTTGTCAATCTTGTGCAAGTGCCATTATTTCCAGCAGAGTCACCTTCTCCTCCCGGCTGAGGCTGTGAAGCATCCGCAGGACCTCCGTGGCAGGTGCTTCCGTAGTTCCGGCTTCGGCAACGCTCACGTAGAAGAGGCAGGTTCGTGTTTTAATACGAGCTTCTGCTTAAGAGACCTCAGTGCCGCTCCTTCTCCTAGATGAAGATAAAGAGAAATGCATGGCCATTCAAGATCAGTTCTGTTTCTGAATACCAGCAGGGCTATGTACTTCACGCTAACTCTTCAGTAAACTGGCTCGATGGTGGGAAGCTGTGGCCGTGTTCGGTTCGTCTCTTTTTCCTTTCTGTGGTCGAGCGTGGGGCAGGCGCAGACCCGCTGGCAGGAGACGTGTGGTGGACACCTCATTCCTGTTACTCCAGGAAATACTCCTCCCCTTCCCAGCTGGTGGCCGTGTCTCTGTCCCGTGCGGGGTTTCCAAAGTCTCAGGTTTATTTATTTATTAATTTTTGAGACAGAGTCTCGCTCTGTCGCCCAGGCTAGAGTGCCATGGCGTCAGCCTCGCTCACAGCAACCTCAAACTCCTGGGCTCAAGCGATCCTCCTGCCTCAGCCTCCCGAGTAGCTGGGACTACAGGCATGTGCCACCGTGCCCGGCTAATTCTTTTATTTTTTGTTGTTTGGCTAATTTCTTTCTATTTTTAGTAGAGATGGGGTCTCGCTCTTGCTCAGGCTGGTCTCAAACTCCTGAGCTCAAGCGATCCTCCTGCCTCAGCCTCCCTGGGACTACAGGCATGCACCACCATGCCTGGCTAATTTTTTCTGTGCATTTTTAGTTGGCCAATTAATTTCTGTCTATTTTTAGTAGAGACAGGGTCTCGCTCTTGCTCAGGCTGGTTTTGAGCTCCTGACCTTGAGCGATCCTCCCGCCTCAGCCTCCCAGAGTGCAGAGATTATAGGCGTGAGCCACCGCGCCTGGCCTCTTGCCATAAATATCTTAATGTTCTGCATTTTAATTATAAAATTTGAAGGGCACATGACAAATTAGAAAATATTTATAATATGTAGTCGAGTTAATGTTTTCACTAAATAAGCAACTCTTACAAATCGATAAGATAAACATTTTAATAGAAAAATTAGTTAAACCATACATAAATATGTCACAAAAGGGTAAATATAAATGGTTGCCAAGTGTATAAACAATTGTTCTAGTTTCGTTAGCTAATTCAGAGAATGCAAATTAAAATATTCTATTTGTCATTAATCAAACTCACAAACTCTAAAAAACATAATTCCACTGTTCTTAAAAGTGACTAGAGCTGGAAGATTTATGATACTGTTGCTAGGAATATTGGCTGTACCTTACAGGGAGACAGTTTGAAATATGTTTTCAAATTTAAACATTTTTAGCTAAGTATAAATTTTAATTTACACATTTGTAGCTAAAAACGTTCTTAGCTTTTGCTCAAATCATTTCATTTCCAGGGATTTCCCTAAGGAAAGTATAGATTTGCACAAAGGGCAGCTATGATGGTGTTCAGGGTATTTTTAAATTTTTTATAGTAAATGACCCAGGACCCGGCGGCTGGAGGTCCCCAGGGCTCGTGTGTCGCTGTGGAGCTGACTGGCTCACGTCCTGGCTCTGCCACTCCCACCAAGGGCCTCAGGCTGTCCCCTTCTCCATGTCTCAGTTTACTCATCTGTAGAATGGGACAAATATCCCTATCTCACAGGGTGGGTGGGAGAATTCAATACCTCATACAGAAAGTGTTTAATAAGTACCACCTATTATTTTATTAGTGCTTAAGAATGGTATATCCAGACATCGGCTACTCCTCAGCCATTAAAATAATATTTTAGGCTGGGTGTGGTGGCTCACACCTGTAATCCCAGTGTTTTGGGAGGCCAGGAGTTCCACATCAGCTTGGGCAACATAGAGAGACCCCATCTATACACACACACACACACACACACACACACACACAAATTAGCCAAGTGTGGTGGTGGCGCCTGTCGTCCTAGCTCCTTGGGAGGCTGAGGCAGGAGGATCATGTGCACCCAGGAGTTTGAGTTTGAGGCTGCAGTGAGCTGTGATTATGCCACTGCACTCCATCCTGGGTGCAGAGACCCTGTCTGTAAAAGAATAATGATAATAATGCTTGAGAAGGGTACTTAATGGCGTGAAAAGGTGTTTGCTATGTGTTGTCAAGCAAAAAAAAAAGCAGTATATAAAATGGTACATGAATCACCACATTTAAAAATTATGCGAGTGCTTTGGGGAAGACTGAGAAGGAGCTTTCTTTATGGATGTCAGCGGTGGGAATCCTCAGGCGGCAAAACTGCACGTCGTGTTAACTTTCTTCTCCGGGCTTGTCTGTCTCCTCTGCATTTTCTATCGTGAACGTTTTTGGCGGCAAAAATAAGATGAACCACACAAACAAATAATAACAAAAGCAACACCCTATTCTAAGTCATCCTTTTCCACAATTATGTGTAGTTTGTGTGAAAAATAGGATGGTTTTAACAGACTAAAGCTGGTACTCAATACACAGTGAGGGCCCTACGGCTTCACAGACTGGATTTGAACCCTCAGCCGCGTGAACCTGGACATGTGGCTTCCTAATAACACGCCCGGCCCTCCGACTCCTCCCGGTGAAGCGGGGAATCCTGTCTCTGCGTGTCCAGTGGTGACCTCTTGAAGCTCTGCAGAACAGTCCACGTGAGGGCGACTCATAACCTGAACAGAGACGCAAATACAAGGTCTCATCCCATGGAACCCTCCCGATGCCGTGAGAGTTTCTGTCCCAAAGAGCAGGACGGTCACATCGCCGTGAAACGTTTCTTCTAGTCAGAGAGGTGCCTGGAGTTCGAGAGTCTTCCTAGGTGCTCTTAAAAACTCATCACAGGAAAGTGTCGAGCTTTGGCTCTAAATTAATTCTTTGGCATGAGTTTCTTTTCTCCTTTGCTTACTTTGCAAGCTGTGCGGGACTGTGAACCGTTCAGAAGACTTAGCGTGAGTTCCTGAAACTCGTGCCTTTGTTTTGGAGTTTAAGACGACCGTTCCAAAGCAGACTCATATCTTACGTTCAGCTCTAACACGGGCACAATCTAATATTCTTTTACGGGAGCGATGTTTGAAGCAGTTGCAGGAAATTGGGAAATAGTGAACAAAAAGGGGAACTAACCCACCATGTCTGAACCTCCGTAAAGGGCAGGCCTCGTTCTGCTTTGGCTGTTTTCTTTCTCCTTGTCTCACTCGTGACTATTTAACAAGGGTGCGTGAGCTGCTGCAGACCAGACCGAAAAGCTCCCAAGCTTGTCAGTGGTTCACACACTGGTTTTCAATTACAAAGAGAAAAGAAAAAAAAAAAAAGACAAACCTGGCAGCCCACAAAGCTGTGAAGGGAGTTTGAACACTATTGAAATAACGGCTTTTGGTTATACGTTTGAGAAAGGCAGGCGGGCTCTTACAGAAGCCTGTTTTTTAATGGAAACAACCGCAGAGTGGGTGACACGTGACGGGCCCTTGACCTTTCCCTTTGCCTCGTCCGTCCCTCTGTCCCGCGGCCGTGCCATGACGCTCTGGTCTCTGACCCTCTGATCTCTGGTCCTCACCGCAGCTCGCGCCCGAGACCAAGGCCGTCATCCGCTGGATCATGGACATCCCCTTCGTGCTCTCCGCCAACCTGCACGGCGGCGACGTCGTGGCCAACTACCCGTACGACGAGACGCGCAGCGGTGGGTCCCGCGTCCCCGCCAGGCCTGGCCGAGACGCCCCCACCCCTGTAGACAGGCCCGAGGTGCTGGGGGCGGCTGGTGATGGGACCCTGGTGGGCCTGGCTGATTTACAGTGCGCGAGTGAGAGGGCGGTGCCTCAGATTCACATCGTTTATGTTACTTTTTTGTTTTGAGACAGAGTCTCACTCTGTTGCCCGGGCTAGAGTGCCATGGCGTCAGCCTAGCTCACAGCAAGCTCAAACTCCTGGGCTCAAGCGATCCTCCTGCCTCAGCCTCCCAAGTAGCTGGGACTGCAGGCATGCACCACCACGCCCGGCTAATTTTTTCTGTATATTTTTAGTTGTCCCACTAATTTCTTTCTATTTTTAGTAGAGATGGGGTCTCGCTATTGCTCAGGCTGGTCTCAAACTCCTGGCCTCTAGCAATCCTCCCGCCTCGGCCTCCCAGAGTGCTAGGATTATAGGTGTGAGCCACCACGCCCAGCCCGTATTATTTATTTTATAATACACATGAGAGATTTTTTAAAAAATATAGACTCAGCTGCTGAATAGTGGTGTGAGAGGTTCACAGTGGCTGTCAGGTCCGTACAAGTGTGTTTTTTAAATTAAAGATTTTAATGAAGGAAATCTTGACAGCCTCCCAGTTTGCTGTGACCTTTTCCTGCAGACCTTTCAGCTCCTGAGTGGAATGTGCATTCTACCTAGACTCCGCTTTGCAGTGTTAGAAGTGGAAGTTCTACGAGCTGAGCACCGAGTGCAATTGTTCGTACTTGAACCTTTGCCCCTTTCCCACCGTGACGGCGGCAAGAGCTGGAGCCGCGTCGCTCCTCGGAAACGCGGTCCGTGCCTGTCCCCGAGTCTCCTGGGCTTGCTTTCCAGGTAGCGCCCACGAGTACAGCTCCTGTCCCGACGACGCCGTCTTCCAGAGCCTGGCACGGGCGTACTCGGCCTTCAACCCCGTCATGTCCGACCCCAGCCGGCCGCCCTGCCGCAAGAATGACGACGACAGCAGCTTCGTGGACGGCACCACCAACGGGGGCGCCTGGTACAGTGTGCCCGGCGGTGAGTCCGCGCCGGCTTGCTGGCCGCGCGGAGGCAGCTTATTGATAGCGGCCGAGCAGATTCAGGGGCGCCCTAGGTTTCGAGCCTTCGGTCCCCGTCAGTCATCGAGTAGACTGAGCCCAGAGTTCTCCCACTAAGGTTCATTTGTTGCATGGATAATTACCACGTACAATTTTGTCTTTGTTGTGTGTTTAACCGAGATGCTAATTGAGGAGAGACAGGGAATGAACTGAAGGTGTTCACTGGGAAAATGCAAATTGAAAGTCATTAGTTACCTTGCTTTTCAAATTCTGGCCTTGGGGAATAAGAGAGCGTCCCCACTATGCGCTAGTCCAGCTTCGCTGCAGGTGAGTGCGGGTGTGGACCTGTAGGGCGTCTCCATGCAGGTATTCTTAGTTCAGGTGATGAGAGTCTCCAAGGGTGCTATGCAGTGTCTCAGAGCAGGAGATGTCCCTGGAGTTGTCCCTGCAGCTCCCAGGTGCCCCGGACGCTGTGTCTGCAACCTGTTTTCCGTGCCGCAGAGTGGCCCGCTCAGAGCATCCATGCCCACCTGCGTGTGCTGACCTTCCCTTTGTGCTTTGCAGGGATGCAGGACTTCAATTACCTCAGCAGCAACTGTTTCGAGATCACCGTGGAGCTCAGCTGCGAGAAGTTCCCACCTGAAGACACGCTGAAGAGCTATTGGGAGGATAACAAAAACTCGCTCATCAGCTACCTGGCTCAGGTAAACCTGTTCTCTGCACAAAAACTCGCTCATCAGCTA
>CAUYRT010073513.1:0-23443 GCA_963574885.1 Lepilemur ruficaudatus
GGGGGGTGGGAAATCCTCTAAAACTGATTTATGTGAATAGCTGTACAACTTGGTAAATTTACTAATAACCATTTAATTGTACACTTAAAATGGAGTAAAGACATGATATGTAAATTATACTTCAATAAAGACCAAAAAAAAGTTAAAGTCTGGGTGAGTGTTCCCTTTTGTATATTGCTGATATATATATATATCACTTAAAATACATAAGGTGGCCCTATGTCTGTGGGTATAAACTCCATTTAAAATGAGTTTTTAAATAAAGCATATAGCACACCCTGTACAGTTCAGGTGCAGGAAGAAAGGTTACTGCCACTTGTGAAACAAACAAGAAAGGTTCTGCATGCCTGCGAATCCCCTAAATGGCCTTCTGAGTACACATCTTCAGCAAAGCGTACAAATGATATTTGACAGCTCATAATGTGTCTTTACAGATATTGACAACAGTGGATATGTTAGTGACTATGAACTTCAAGACCTGTTTAAGGAAGCAAGCCTTCCTCTGCCTGGCTACAAGGTGCGCGAGATTGTGGAGAAAATTCTAGCAGTTGCTGACAACAACAAAGATGGCAAAATCAGTTTTGAAGAGTTTGTGTCAGTAAGTAATCTAATCCTCTCCTGGCTACTGATCATTTTGTTTCAAGCAGAATTTTAATTAATGTCATTGCTAGCTTTGGTTAGATCTAGATATAGAGGCCACAAAAAGCATTGCTTTAAAATGATGATGATTATAATAATAATTATTATTGTGGAATAATTTCCACAAATTATTCATAAAAAAGGAATAAAAATCATTCTCAAATTGTTGGAATGGAAGTCAGGTATAGATAATATTGATAGTAATTCATTCTCTAGAATAACAACAATTGAGTTCAGTGCTTATTGACCAGTAATATAATTGAATAAGTATCTATGAAATAATATGGTTTTGCACTATTTATTCATTAAGTAAATATTTTAGCTCTTCTCCTCCCAGAAACTTCGCTAGGCACTGTGAATGATGTGATGAGCAAAAAAAGACATGGTCCCTGCTTTCATGGAGTTTACATGTGGTAGGGAAGACTGAATCACACAAATGGATAAAAGATAACAACTATGATAATTGCTATGACAGAGTGGTATAGGTCTCATGAGAATTTGTACTGATAGTAGAAGGAATTGACCTTGGAAGGTAGGTTGGAGAAACCAGGGACTCAGGGAAGGTATCCTTGAAGCTATGAAGACTGACCTGAGTTCTGAAGAAAGATGTTAAATGATAAAAGTGGGTTGGGGGAAAATGAATAATATGGGAGGCAGGTGGATGTAACAGTATGTGTAGAGGCCTTGTGGCTTTAGAAATGATGGATACTCTCAAGCAATTGTAAAAAGATTAGTGTGGCTGGAGCTGAGATGACAAGGGTAAGAAATGTAACTGGAGAAGTAAGTAAGAATCAGGTCACATACGGCCTTGCGGAATTTTTGTTTTTACTCTAAGAGCAATAGGAAGCCAATGAAGTGGGAGGAGTAGAGTGTGAAGTGACATGATTGGATTTACATCAAAAAAACAAATCACTTTGGCTGTTGCATGGAGAACTGAATGTATTTAGTTTTGCCTATCTCTGGAGAGTCCATTGAGAGAGTGATTGGGAGAGGGAGTTTCTGTAAGGCTTCATCATTTCCTATAAGAGGTGACTTATTTAACATGTATGCATTTGAGATGTTTAGGCAGGAAAATACCTTCATTAAGGCATTCTTTTATCTTTATTAAGTAATTATTTCTTAGGTTTTCAGTACAAAAGATTATGGCAAGTCAAGAAAAATAACTTCAGTGTGTTCAATGTAAGCTTGGTTATAACAAAATTTGTTCCAGTGGTTGGGGTGCAAATATTTGTCCATTTTGTTATTGGTAAAATGATGAGAGTTATCTGTGTATATAAGCAATATGTGCAAGAATACCTGGTTAGTATTTGTTTTTGTATCATTAAAAATAAGTCTAAATAAATATCCTTCATGTTGCCAGATTTTAATGATTATCTGATCAAGTCTCAGTTTTACTTATGTTCCATTCCAGCTAATGCAAGAGTTAAAAAGCAAAGATATCAGCAAAACATTCCGAAAAATAATTAACAAGAGGGAAGGGATTACTGCTATTGGAGGAACTTCATCTATTTCCAGTGAAGGCACACAGCATTCTTATTCAGGTAACTGGCCACTCCAAATTTGATCTTTTAGTCATTGATTCATTCAGTAAGTGCCATATTTCATCAAATCTAAGATGCTATTCATTGTGATTCATACAATTACTTTATGTACCATTGAGAAAAAAGTACTGCAGACTAAATTATAACATGCCATTAAATTTGAAATGCATCTGTTTCAGAAATGTCTAAATAAAAAAATCCTAGAATTGTTGAAATCAATGAATTCCTACTATGTGTCAGGCTCAGTCTACATCAAAAAGATCAAACACAACAAAATAGAAGCTGTTTATATTTAAGCATTGGATGTGTTTAATAATGACTTTTGAATGGCTTTTTCAGTGACTTTACTTTTGGACCTCATTTAGAAATGGTGGAGAGGCTTATTATTATAGAAGGATTTTTGTCTTCCATTTTCCAAAAGCTGAAATATGTGATTCATCTTTTATCAAGCAGCCAAATGACTAGAGAGCACAGCACTTGATTTGCTTGATCTGATAAAACCACTGGATTGTTGCCTGGTGGGAAATCCAGAGTCATGTTAACTCTTAGGATGACTGATGTGTCTTGCTCCATGCTAAGCTTCCTTCTCAGGGTCAAGATGTGGAAGAACCTTTGGCCAAGTTCCGTTTATGTATACGAACATAATTAGAACTATGCTTTTTGACTTTTTGGCAGAATTCCCTCTAATTTTTTTCTCTTCCTTTGAGATCTGAATCTGTTAATTATCCTCTTGATTCTCTTCTTTCGTATTTGGATTTTCCTTTAGCAATACACACAAATTTCTCCCATCTGTTATAATTTTTTTCTAACCTTTCCCACTAACGAAGCAGTGGTAAAGGCAGTGGCTTATAACTGCTACTCTACTTTTTGAAAAGTATTCACCCCTTTACTCAATTTCTGCCTGAAAATTCTACTGAAATTTTTTTTTTTAAAAAGGAAAAACAAAAAAATTAAGGTATAATATTCATTCAGCAAAGTGTATATAGCTCAATGAATTTTTATTGTGTATACGTTCATGTACCTGTCAACCAGGTAAAGATACAGAGTACTTCCATCACCCTGAGCAGCTCCCTCATGCCCTTACCAGTAATGATTCCAACCCAGAGGTAACCACTTTTCTGATGTTCATCACCATAGATTTTTGTTTACTTGTTTATTGAGGTATAAGATATACATAATAAAGTTCAAAAGTATACTATTCCTAAGTATATGGCTGGATGATTTTTTTTTTTACCTATGAATACACTCATGTAACTATTATCTAGAAGAAGATATAGAATGTTTAATGGCTTTTTAAAAAAAATAGTAGCTTTATTGAGATATAGCATGAAATTCACCCTTTTACAGCATACAATTCAATAGTTTTCAGTATATTGAGAGTTGTGCAATTGTCATCACTATTTAATCTCAGAACACTTTCATTATGCCAAAGAACATACTCATTAGCAGTCATGCCCCATTTCCCCCATCCCAAAGCCTCTGCAACCATCAATCTACTTTCTATTTCTATAGATTTGTATACTCTGGAAATTTCATATAAATGGAATCATCCTGTAGTGGCCTTTCATTTGACAATCTTCTTCAATGGCATAATTTTAAGGTTAATCCATGTTGTAGCATATATTGGACTTCTTTCCTTTTTATTGCTGAATATTCCATTCTATGGGTAATACTAAATTTTGTTTATCCTTTCATCAATTGATGGACTTTTGGTTTGTTTCCATTTGTTGGCTGTTACGAATAATGCTATATGAGCACTCATGAACACATTTTTGTGTGGACATAGGCTTTGAATTCTCTTAGGTATATACCTAGGAGTGGAATTGCTGGATCTTTTGGTAACCCTCTGTTTAACATTTTAAAGACTTGCCAAACTGTTTTCCAAAGTGGCCGCACCATTTTACATTCTCATCAGCAATGTATGAGGGTTCCAGTTTCTTCACATTCTTACCAACACTTGGTTTTGTCCATTTTTTAAATTACAGCCATCCTAGTGGTTGTGATGTTGTATCTCATTTCTGGTTCCTATACCTGGAACATCCTTCCTTTCCCTGACTGTCTTCACCTATTGAAAACCTATCTTTCGTGTAGCACCTCCTCTATAAAGCCTTTTCTTGGTCACTCTAACTAGAAGTGATTCTTTCTTTAAATTCTTAAAACATTGCATATATATCTCTAGTGGTGTGCTGTATTTCCCTTATGTTGCATTTCTTTGCATATTTGTTTTATAATTACACTAAAAAATTCTTTGATGGCAGGTACAGTATCTTAGTGATCTTTAAATCCTTGGATTCTAAGTCTCTCTAAGGAGACATGTATGGTGAGGTAAGAACATAAGAAGGCAGATTAGCATATGGACACAGAAGGAATATTAGTAAATGTTTGTGTCTTTATATTGTGCGTGTATAGACCTGATGGATTAAATTTTGGAGGTACCTGCCAAATTTTCCCTTAGAAAAATTACCTATTTCTAGGACCTGGGGCAATAATGGGGAAGGCCAGCTCATATTTACCCTCTGATGGGAGTGTAGATTATTTACTTTGAATTTTTATATTATTAAATTATTATTGTTTCATAAATATAAAAATTAAGTTGTAGAACAATTTTATTCCTTCCTATTTGCCCAATTGCATAGCCCAGTGACATTTTCTGCCTAAAGATCTGTATACCCCTACTATAGAAGCGATATGTTGAGAAGTTGATGATGATGGCTAAGAGTAGTTCTGGTATCTAGATTTGTGTCAGTTTTCTTACAGTAAAAATTCTACAGAAATGGAGCTGTTTTGTTCATTTTAATAACTCTTGACTGAATTTAGTATTTCTGTTGTAGGCCAAAAATCATAGCTCTCTTAATCTTTTTTGAGGGGGTGGAATTTATTGCCATGGATATTTGTTTCTTATATTTTTTCATTATTTAAATGTATATATATTTATTTTATCTCTGGTCTCCTTCTGATTTATTAAATTTCAGAAGCAGTGGGTGTGGGGGTATAGCTCAGTGCTAGTGCATTTGACTGCAGAAGTAATAAATATTTGGAAAGATCTTCGAATCAAACCAAATATGTATTATGCTCCTTTAAAATATATACCTTCCTCTCCCCTAATATGGTGAGATGAAGAAGTGGAATGAATTCACCTTTCTTTTTTTCTTAAACTCTGTAATGTTTTAGTAGAGTTTTAATAATAGTCATTCATTATCTTGGAGCAGAAATTAAGAAGTATGTCTTTGTACTGTGATAGAGTTTGTCAAATGTGATTTGCCTACCAAGATTTTCTCGTTTCAGAGGAAGAAAAAGTGGCTTTTGTTAACTGGATAAACAAAGCCCTGGAGAATGACCCTGACTGTAAGCATCTGCTACCCATGAATCCCAATGATGGCAGTCTTTTCAAGTCACTTGCAGATGGCATCCTTCTTTGGTGAGTTGAGCATCTGGTTCAGGATGTTATGTTCTTTTTTTTAATATATATATATTTATTTAATTATTTTTAATTAATTATTTTTGAGACAGGGTCTCATTCTGTTGCCTGGACTAGAATGCAGTGGTGTTATAATAGCTCACTACAACCTCAAACTCCTGGGCTCAAGTGATCCTTCCACCTCACCTTCCCAAGTAGCTGGGACTACAGGCACACGTCACCATGCCCAGCTAATTTTTCTATTTTTTTTGTAGAGATGGGGTCTTACTATCTTGCTCAGGCTGATCTTGAACTCCTGGTCTCAAGTAATCCTCCTAACTCGACCTTCCAAAGTGTGGTAGGATCTCAGGATCTCGCACCTGGCGAGGCAGCTATATTCTTTCTGTCCCCAGTGATGAGCATTCCATGAAAACTATTATTCAGTGAATCTGTTATCTTTTGGAATTAGTAGATACTTAGGTCTTGAAGGATTTATACTACATAGAAAATTGTGTACTACTGTATATGTATTGGAAAATTTCCAAAATTTTCTTTCAAATACAATCCCTTATTTTTCTGGTGCCTTTTATGTCTATTACCATAATAATAGATGTCAGGAAGCTTTTGAGTTATTCCTCTGATACATTTTAAAATGTTCACAGGGAGGGAATATTGATTATTGACTGGAATGGAAACATGAGGAAATGCAAAAGGAAGACATAACCTCATTTGTACCTAAATGAAAAGAATGTTTTAATTCAGCCTTGTGTTATCCTTAGTTCTTTATAGTCATTTCTGCTCAGTAGATTATAAACTCTCAGCATGTCTTTGTCTTTGTTGTGTGTACTATAGTCCCAGCATACTTCTTTGTACAAAGCAAATGTCTTTTTTCCTTAAGTTTATAAAAATATCAAAAACTTGCAAAGAAGAAAATAACCATCACAAATATTGTTACCCCCCGTAATTAATTATTAACATCTGGAACATTTCCTTTAGTCTTTTTTCTGTATTTTTACTTAAAAAGGAAAATAAAACCTACTCACCAGTACATGATACCAGTTTTTAGGACATTATGTATAAAATATTCTTTGACCTCCACCTACAATTCTGATCTTTCTCTGACCTTCAGAGAAATTCTTAATATGAATCAAATGGGTACTTTCCTATTTTTGTTCTAAAAGATAAAATCTATTCTAAAATAATAGAGACAAAATTTATTTTTCTTTTAAAATGTCTGAATTACGTCTTACATGAAATCTCTGACTCTTTATTTTTCTGTAACACCAGTAATCTTAACAGTGTTGATACTACTTTATGAAATTTGGCTTCTTGAGAATTTCTTTGTTTACATTTCAGGCTGCTGAATGTTGATGATCATTAAATGAATAAAGACAAGATTCACATAAAGAAAATGCAGGATGGTTAAGAAAAATGAGAGGCTGGGCGCAGTAGCTCACATCTGTAATCCCTAACACGTTAGAAGGCCAAGGTGGCAGGATCACTCAAGGCCAGGAGTTCAAGACCAGCCTGGGCAATCTAGCAAGACCCTGTCTCTAAAAAACATTAAAAATTAGCAGGCATGATGGCATGTGCCTGTAGTTGTAACTGCTCATGAGACTGAGGCAGGAGGATCACTTGAGCCCAGGAGTTCAAGGCTGCAGTGAGCTATGATCATGCCACTGCACTCCACTCTGGGTAACAGAGCGAGACCCTGTCGCCAAAAAAAATTTTTTTTAAAAAGGTGAAAATACTAAGATTACTATTTCAGTGAGTGATGGATTTGTTTTAAGATAAGGTGTATTTCTTAGATTTTAAAAATTAAGTTTCTGACATGAATTATCGTTTAATTTTTTTTTTTTGAGATGGAGTCTTGCTGTGTTGTCCAGGCTAGCCTCAAACTCTTAGACTCAAGAGATCATCCTGCCTCAGCCTTCCAAGTAGCTGGGACGACATGCATGTGCCAATGTACCTGGCCTACAGTTTAATATTTTAAAGAAATTAATTGTTTTGGCTGCTTGCAAAAGTAAACTAAAAATGTTTCTAGGAGTTTTAACCTAAATTATTTTCATTTTTTCTTTAGCAAAATGATCAATTTATCTGAACCAGATACAATTGATGAAAGAGCTATTAATAAGAAAAAGCTCACCCCTTTCACTGTTTCTGTAAGTATTTTCCCTTTGCTTATAATCACATTACTATCCTGAGAAATATAAGACCTTTATAAGTGGATGTTTGGGCCCAGGGAAAACCTTTGATTTGATATAATTTTATTGTCCTGTAAATACTGGGTTTTTATCAAATAAAAATTCAGCTGCATTTTGTAATGAATGAAATTAACAATAAAAGCACTTTGGATGGTCTTCTTTTAGCTGGTAGTATTAAGGTTATATTATTATAATTATCAAGTTATTTCATAAATGAATACTTGTTTGATGCCAGTGGAAAGTGAGGGAAGCATTTGAGAAATGGAATTGTGGTTTAAGGTAGATCTTTCAATATGACAGAGGAGTCTGATTCAGATTGGGTAAGGACCTCAATACAAGAATCCAAGACTGGTAGAAAAAGCAAGGAGAGGTTTTCAAGGTGAGGAAGTCAAAGAATCTTAGAGTATAAACTGTCCATTGATGTTTTCCATTGCGGAGTTAATTGATCTAGGTAGTGCCTGCAATGAAAAACCAAACCTTTTGCCTACATTTAAAACCCCTGAAAGAATAAAATCATGCTAATGAAGACAGAGGAATAATAAATTCATGCCAGTGAAGACATGCAGAGTAACACACAAAATCATGTTAAACAGTAAGGAATGGTTTGTTAGTGTCTAAACTGAGAGTAGTGATAGAAAGTTTTGAGTAGTGATAGAAAGTTTTGGTTCTTACTAGTTATTACAATCAATTTAGTGAAGTTACATACTTCTTTTGGCCCACAGTATCATGTTGTCATTTGCACATGAAATGGGTTATTGTGAAATTAATACTATTATTGGAATCATTTTCAGTCTAGTTCTTTTCCCTGATGATGTATTCAGGGGAGTCACAACTGAAGCAAAAATCCTTTATGCTCTCAGAGGAAAAGATAGAAAAATATTAGTGGCCAAGGCTAAATTGGCAGCTTTCTCTTGAAAGTTGTATTGATTTGATTTAAGGTAACTTAAAAGCATCTAAAGCTGTTAAAATTCTTCTAAGATTTCCATAAAATATCTGCAATTTACTGATAGTGTTTTCATATTTATGATGTTTATTTGTAGTGAATTATGAGGTTATAAAGATATTATAACCTCTGGTCCTGCTGCTTTTGGGAGAACTGTATTTAAATGAACATTGCTTAATATTACTACAAAAATAATTTAATTTCAAATGCTTACTTTAATCACCCCAGACCAAACCCCAAGAGATACAGCCATTTACTTGGAGCCCAGCAAGATAAATCGCTTTAGCATACTGCAAGAGGAATCCACTAAAATGTTCACTATGCTTTGAGAACCTCTGTACTTTGCTGCTATTATGACCAACCCATTAAGTAGTTGCTATTACTACCACCATATGAGAATGGCAGTATAGCATGCTGATTAAGAGGATGAGCTCTGAAGACCACTGGATCATACCTGGCCTCTGCCACTGTGTAACCTATCAGTGCTGTAGTTTTCTCATCTGTAAAAATCCATATTCAGGCGAGGCATGGTGGCTCACACTTGTAATTCCAGTGCTTTGGAAGGTCAAGGCGGGAGGATCACTAGAGACCAGGAGTTCGAGACCAGTCTGGGCAACACAATGAGACCTGTCTTTACAAAGAATTGTTTAAAAATTAGGCAGGTGTGGTGGTGTGTACCTGTAGCCCTAGCTACTCAGTAGGCTGAGGGGAGAGGATGGCTTGAGCCCAGGAATTCAAAGGTACAGTGAGCTATCATCATACCACTGCACTCTAGCCTAGGTGACAGGGCGAGAGCCTGCTTCTGAAAAAAAAAAAATCCATCTTAAGACTTACTTTTAAAATTTGCTGGAATTAAAACTGAATTGCACATCATTTTTTAAAGAAGCACTTCCAAATGAGGACTTCACAGAAATGAAAATATCAACCCAACACTAATAAACTGATGGTACTGAAGTTTCTAGGGAAAAGTCATTCAAATATAATATTTATGTAATATTTTATAAATGTTCATAATTCCCTTCTTTCTGAGTATATGCAAGGCTTATACACAAAAGTGTATGATAGTATGTGTATGATAGGGAAGGGAGTGACTAATTTTGTGTGGAAAGATGATTGAGGGAAATTTTTTTTTTAAATTTTTTCTATTTTTAGTAGAGACGGGGTCTCTCTCTTGATCAGGCTGGTCTCGAACTCCTTACCTCAAGCCATCCTCTCACCTCCTCCTCCCAGATTGCTAGGATTACAGGTTTGAGCTACCGCACCCAGACTGAGGAAAATCTTAATAAAAGAGATGGTGCTTGATGTGAGGAATGAGCTTGTGACTTGAGGAAAAGGCAATGTTACAGGCCAAGGGAAAACGACCTTCTGTTTTGGCCCAGGTGTAGACTGTACACATGGAATGTTGGGAGATGAGGCCAAAGTCAAATCTTGAGGGGTTTTGATTATCCCACTTAAGATTTGAACTTAACCCTCTCCTTTCCCTCCATGTCTTCATTCACTCTTACCTTTTCATCCATTTATTAATGTTTTGAACACATATTATGTGCTTAAGTACTGGGAAAGCAGCTTCCAACAGATCAAAGCTCCTGCTGTTATAGAGCTCAGACTCTTAATTGGGGGAGATATAATAAGAAACAAGTAAGTATATAATATGCCAAAGAGTGAAAAGGAGTAAAATAGGGAATAACGAGTAACAGCATGGGTGGGGGTGATGCTGCTATTTTGTGTAGGCATGTCAGAGAAGGCTGCACAAAGTAGGTGCATTTGAGCAGAGTCTTAAAGTAATTGTGGATATTTGGGGGAAGTGTGTTCCAGGCAGAGGGAACAGCAAGTTCAAAGGCCCTGTATAGCTGGAACAGAGGGAGTAAGAGGAAATAGTGGGAGGGACAGGGAACATTTGAAGGGTTTTAAAGGTTGGAAACGCTAACAAATTTATATTTTGCTAAGATCACCAACAGCAGAGCATTGTAGAAGATGTACTGGAGAGAGAGTAAGTCTAAGGATGGTCATTAAGAAGGAAGTTAGGAAACTATTGAAGAAAGGCACTGACACTTTTCAGAGGTATTTATAAGGTGGAATTGACAGAAATTGGTGATTAGATGTGAGAAGCAAGGAGCAACGAGGATTTTGTTTAGATTTCTAGCTGAGTAAGAAAGCAGGCAAGAATGAAGATTGGTCCCATCAACGAAGACAGTACATAAATAAAGAAGAGCCCGTTTTAATAGGAATGAGAGGAAGACCCAGGGAAGCATGATGAAAAAATCTACTTCAGTTTTGGACATGCTGAGTTAGAGGTACTTGTAGAATATCCAGGTGGACATAACCAAGTGCATACATAGATGTAGAGAGCTTAGAACGGGGGCTTGGAGGAGGTATGGGCTAGAGATATGGATTTGAAAGTCATTGGCATATACAGGTGATAGTTATAACCATGTGGATTATTTTTTAAGTAGTGATATTTTGTATAAATATTATGTTTAAAAATCTGAAATTTTTCAATCTCTTGTTTCTTATAGCTACCTTTACACTTTAGAAAGTACTTCTTCACATGTATTTTTCTTTTGGCAATTTAGGAAAATTTAAATCTGGCCCTGAATTCTGCCTCGGCCATTGGTTGTACAGTGGTCAACATTGGTGCACAGGATCTCAAAGAAGGAAAACCTCACTTGGTCTTGGGGCTTCTTTGGCAGATCATCAAAGTTGGTCTTTTTGCTGATATTGAGATTTCCAGAAATGAAGGTATGATCATAGAAATATTTACTATTCATTGACATGTACTCACTATGGGGAGAAATTACATTTCAGTATTTTCCTCTCAGCTTTGATTGCATTGCTGAATGAAGGTGAGGATCTAGAGGAGCTGATGAAGCTTTCTCCTGAGGAGTTACTGTTGCGATGGGTGAACTACCATCTGACCAATGCAGGCTGGCGTACCATCAACAACTTCAGCCAAGACATTAAGGTTTATATTTTAATGTTCAAATTTGATAGCCTCAGTAAATTTTTTTTTAATTTCAAAATATTAAGGGGGTACCAATGTGTTTATTACAAGGATAGCTTTTATAATGCTTATGTCAGGGCTATAAGTGTGCCCATCACCGAAACAGTTTTCATTGTACCTGTTAGGTAGGTTTTTATCCCTCCCCTCCTCCCCCTCCCTCCTCCTTGATAGCCAATGAATTTTACTTCTCTCTGTGCCCATGTGTACCCGTCAATTAGTTCCAAATTATTAGAGAGTACATGTGGTGTTTTTCCATTCTTGAGATACTTCACTTAGGATAATGGTCTCCAGTTTCATCCAAATTGCTACAAAAGATGTTACTTCCTTTCTTTTTATGGCTGAGTAGTACTCCACAGTGTGTACTACACATTTTGTTAATCCACTCATGAATTGATGGGTACTTAGGTTGGTTCCACATCTTTGTAACTGTGAATTGTGTTGCAATCAACATTCAAGTGCAGGTGTCTTTTTGATAAAATGACTTCTTTTCTTTTGGGTAGATACCCAGTAGTGGGATTGATGGATTGAATGGTAGATCTCTTAATTCTTTAAGAAATCTCCATACTGTTTTCTATAGAGAAGGTACTAATTTGCAGTCCCACCAACAGTGTATAAGCGTTCCTGTCTCTATGCATCCACTCCAGCATCTGTTGTTTTTGGACTTTTTAAAATAGCTATTCTGAGGGGTAAGGTGAGCCTCAGAAAATTAAAGCATTTTTTCCCATTTTATATGCTACCGGTCTACTAGATTATAATGAAGATGTCAGTCCATTAATTTGGACTGAGAATTACATCTGTCTGCCGAACTGGGTGCCCTTGTGGGCCCTACCAGTTCAACACTCTTAGTCCCACTTTGTCAATAAGCAGCTAACAGGAAACCAAATTATCTGAAGGCACAGGGAACAAAGGGGATCAGTAGACAAAAGGGATCTTAAGGGATGTATCTCAGTCAAAGTAGTTTGAAACACTTCCATCTCTACTGGGAAAGCCTTGTCAAGGAAACTATAACATTCACTTTTGCCTAACCATAACTCTCCCGCAGTCTTTGCCTTGATGGGCATTGCCGAACTGAGTCCCTGTAAACTTTTTTCTTCACTATACTTTTGTTTCCCCCATGGTATTCAGTGCTGGCTCTAATTCTTGTTCCTTTTTTAGATATGTTACCACTTCAGTCAGGTTATGTTTTTTCCATAATGGCTTCAATGTTAGTCTCTTGCTCTGAAGTAACATTGTATTTCTCCAATTTCATCTATTATTCGCTGATTTAAAAGTTTATTTTGGGATTTTCTCTTATTCTGAATTCTCTTAAAATTCAGCTCATCAGACATTTATAAAGTGCCTCCGGTGGGGCATTATGCCCAGGTGTTACAAAGACTCAGCTCTTGGGATGCTTACCAATTACACAAGGAGACAAACAGCTAGTAAATGGATATTTCAGCTATCTATTGCTGTGTAGCAAATTACATAAAACTTACTGGCTTAAAATAATGATTTATTATTTCTCATCATTTTGTGGCTGGGCTGGGTGGTTCCGTTTCACGTGGTTTTGGCTGGGATCCCTAACTCAGTTACATTCAACTGTCAGTTGGGCTTATCTGGAAGGTGCCCAAAGGCATCAGTCACATGTCTGGTGCCATAATGTTCCTCCACAAGGCTATTCCACATGACTAGCTTGGGCTAGCAGCAGTCAGATAGTTGGACTTCTTAGGTGGAGGTTAACTTCAAGAGGGAAGCAGCAGCTCTTAAGATTTAGTCTTGGAAACCCCGGACTGTCATTTTCACAGCATTCCATTGGTCAGAGTGAATCACAAGGCCAGTCCAAATTCAGGGGGAGGGGAAATACCTTCTGCCTTTTGATGCAAGGAGGTACATGTGTGTGTGGGGAAGAATTATGGTAGCCATCTTTGGAGATGATTACATTGGATGATTTAATAGTGTGGTCACTTTATTGAGGTGGGCAAGAGGTGCTGTACAATATAGAGGAGGGTACTTAGTGCATTCTAGGCAATCCAGGGAAGGCTTCCAAGAGATAATGCTTGACCTGAATCTTAACTGATGCTTGAGTATACAAACAAATGACAAAGGTGAAGGAGGTTATCCCCAAGTGTAGGGAACAGCATTGCTAGATGCTCTGAAATGTGAAATAGTATGGTGCATCCAGGACCCCACAAGTAATTCTGTATTATTAAGCTTACTAGGTTGTTATTTCATTCTTTGAAATGGGGGCAGTTTCCTCAGTTTGAGCACTTTTTTCCTAAATTCAGTGATGATTTTGTTCATTTTAAAAATGTTATTTCTGATCTTTCCTTGAAGGATTCGAGAGCCTATTTTCATCTACTTAATCAGATTGCCCCTAAAGGTGACCGGGGAGATGGACCTGCCATTGCCATTGACCTTTCAGGATTTAATGTGAGTGTAGTTTTAAACTTTTTTTTTGTATAGTGTGGTAAAATATACATATCATAAAACTTATTTTTAAGTATATAGTTCGGTGGCATTCAGTACATTCATGTTGTTGTGCAACTATCACCACTTTCCATCTCTAGAATCTTTCATCATCCCGTAGTGAAATTCTGTATCCATTAAACAATAAACCCCAGTCTCCCCTTTCTCCAGGCTCTGGTAACCACTGTTACACTTTCTGTGAATTTGACTAGTGAGTATCGTCAATTTAGAGCACAATTCTCTACAGGTGGCATTCCCTGGTGGAGCCCTCAGCCCTTCATTACAGCTTAGCTTTTTGTTCTTCAGAAGTTTTTTATACTCTAGGCTCCATGTTGAGCCATCAGGCTGTCATGACTGAAGAAAGGGAATTGCAGAATTCTGACCTTGAGTATTTGTGAAATCAGTTCTACATTCATGTTTCCCTGGTACAGTGCAACTGCAACTCACCAGGGTGCTTTTGTGACTGCCAGTATGTACCAGGAAAAGGAGCAACAAGCTGTTATTAGATTGCCAAGCAATTGATTATCAGTTTTACTAGCTTATATTTGGAAATACACAAAATAAAAGATGGAAATTCCTAGTATTTATGGTGTAGGAAAGTCTGGTACAGATCCTTACCCACCAAACACATTTCCTGAGAATCTCATTCTTTCAGCGTAAGTTGTAAATACCAGGCATGGTTCTATCTAAACATTAAAATGTTATCAGAATATAGATTGTATGAAAGTATGTTAAGTACTTACAGTGCAGTATCCATAATATTTGCTTTTAAAGGCAACTTGAGTCATTACTAATTATATCTCATATTATTATAATGAAATATCTCAGAAACTTAGTATTACAAATTATGCAGTTTGCAAATTAGTCAAAAAATTAAGAACTTAAACTTATGGAAGATTTTGAATATGTTCAAAAGTGAATAGACATAATATACTAAACTACCATGTACTCATCCTGCAATTTCAACATCTGTCAACTCATTGTCAACCTCATTTCATTTATTCCCTGTTTCCCTCCTCTCCTATATTATTTTGAAATAAATCTTAGACATCATACCATTTGATAAATATTTCAATATGTATTTCTAAGATAAATACACTTTTTTAGTATTAAACATTACCTTATAGCTAAAAACGTTGACAACATATAATCAAAATATCTAGTCAACGTTGATATATACAATTGCCTTATAAATGTCAAATTTTCTTTTCATAGTGTATTTGAATTAAGATCTAAGTAAGTCCACATATTCTGATTTGTTGAGGTCTACTTTGGTAACTTTTCATTGTTTAATAATATTGAATCTATCATTTTCTCTGATTTCATTTGCATTTTTACTTTTTTGCAACTGTGGTGTACAGAATTAGATAGCTTATAATCCTTGGTCATGATATACTCTTATTATGGGGCTGTGCATGCCCCTTTTTATTTATTTTTGTTTGTGGTTGTTTCTTTTGAAGTTTAATAAGCTGTACAAACCCTCAATCCAACAAAAAAACTAAGACCTTGATATTAATTTGCACTTAGCTATGCGGTTCTTCTCTATTCCATCTCTGCCTCATCCCAGTGTGGTAACCACCATCTTCAATCTTGTGTTCATTGTTCTTTTGCCTTTCTTTTCATATGGTTTCCCTTCATCCACATATATTCCTTACACAATTAAATTTTTTATTTTACTTTTTAACTGTATAAAAAGATACCATGTACTTAAATTTCTGGTACTTATTTTTGAACTTATATCTCTAAGTCATCTGCATTGTTGTATATCATTGTGTAAATATACCAATTCATTCATTTACTCTTCTATTTATAGATATTGTTTCATTTGTTTCCAGGATTTTGCAATTATGAAAGGTGCATTCCTTTTGATTTTAATAATTTTTAAATGTATCCCAACTTGTTTTTCATTGAGAAAAGAGTCTACTAGAAATATCACTCAGTGTAGAATGGGCGTGACAACTGAGCTTGTTATCCGGAGGGCTCTCTACTAGCTGGCCTTGAAAAAGTTACCTATGATTTTACCAGTAGGAGTTTATGGATACAATATTTGGGTTTTGTTGAGTATTTCAGCAATGAGGGTGATATATAACTCTGTGATTCCAGCAAAATACTCACAGACTTACTCTTTTTGATTTAAAAGAAATGGGGAAGGTAATTTGGAATTCCTGCACATTCTGATCTTATTTTGAGTTGTTATTTGCAGAAAAGTAATTGCCTTTAAGTATTTTTGTCAGTGAAAAATTATGCCAATCAAAAATTCAGTTGTGACCATTTTTGTTTCATTTTATTGTTTAGGAGAAAAATGACCTGAAGCGTGCTGGATTCATGCTTCAAGAAGCAGACAAACTGGGCTGCAGACAGTTCGTTACTCCTGCAGATGTGGTTTCAGGAAATCCTAAACTTAATTTAGCTTTTGTAGCTAATCTGTTTAACACATACCCCTGTCTACACAAGCCTGATAATAATGACATCGATATAAATTTATTAGAAGGTATGTCTTTCTACCTTTAATTGACTCACTATATGTATCTTCTTACGGTATTGCCCTCCTTTACTGTCAAGAGGTAGGGGATTTGTGGTAGGAGATGAAATTTAGTGTGTGTGGGCATGTGCATCCATTACAAAACTGCATTTTTAGAAAGTGCTTGTTGGTTTTAGTTAAAAGAGAATACTGGGTAAATCTTATCTGTCATTTCTCCCTAAGAGGTTAGTGAAAACTATTATACATTTAAAATATTCTTGTAAATGATGATATAACATAACTCAACCATCAGTATGGACAATGAATTATCTATTGGAAAAAATAGTTTGTAGCTTTTTTCCTCCTTTGAAAGCTCCAGTTTGACTTATGTATTGTTCTCTTTTTAATGTTTTTAGTGTACATGAAAAAAATTACAGTATTCATTACTTGTCTTGTGTGTGGTCTATCATTATCTGTCTCATAATATATAATACTTTCCTATTTTGCTTCGTGAAATGCAGATTTGACCCCTCCTAATGTAGGTACTGTATTTAGTAGTTTTCTATACTCTATATTCATTCTGAATGTTCTTTTTATTAGTACCATTTATTCTTTCCATCTGTGTTGGTATTTTATTTTTTGCATTGTTCATCCTGTGTTATTTCTGTCTTAATATGCCCATAGAATGAATGACTACAAGCAAGGAACACAAATGAAGCTTAATTAGAATAGCAGAGCAAGGCTGTGATTATGTAAAATCTCTACCTAATTTGCCTTCTATAATGATGGGATATTGTAGTTGTAAACACATTAGAAATCAGTTTTGACAATTGGACTTCATGATTTGATGTAAACTGTTTATTCCTTTCCTGTAATAAACTTTCATCACAAATCATCTTTGAAAGGATTCATTTAGGTTCCATAACAGATTATCTTGTATCATTTTAGCTATGTTATATTTATTGAATGTCATCAAAGCTTACAATATATGAATGGTTATGATGACAGAAACATTCTCAATATCTGGTTCTTTCTCCTTATCTTTATTTCCCAGCCTTTCTTTCTTTCCTCCTTTCTTCCCTTTCCTCCCCTCCTTCCCTCCCTCCCTTCCTTTTTCCTTTCATTCTCACACCCTCACCCACTTGCATACCAACACCCACATTAGTATGAGAACTAAAAGTAAAAACAGTGGCAGCAGTAATGGCAGTTGTTGGAGGGAGAGGTAGTTGTCAGAAGAGGCTAATCCTCAGATTTTCTCTCTAGTTGCCCTGGTTTGGAGAACGTAGAGATTCTTCTTGGTAGGGAGAATTTGAGGTTGTAGTGTTCATTCTTTGACATAACCCACCCTCGCTCCCTTCTTCCCCACTGAGACAGAACAAGGAAGTCAGTTTCATGATCTTTTTCTCTTTGACTGCCACAATTAGAATTCCAATGTTCTTGTCACTTCATAATTACAGTTTTGTGATTAATGAAAAAAGTTTCAGATTTAACAAATACATTCTTTGAAGAATATGATTGATTAAATTCATTCTTCGTAAAGGTCCAGTAAAATAAAGACCATATTCTCTATGCAGATATGTAACTGAGAGGGAAAATAGAGAAAAATGTAGGTTTTTCAGCTGAGAGAAATTCAGAGTGAGAGATTAGAACTTGAAAAAAATTAAGCAAAAAGGAAGACTGCTAAGTTTTTATCAGTCTGGAAAATTTCAAAATCCCTCTGTGTCAGTGGAAGGCATTGTTTAGAGTGGCATATTAAAAACGATCTGCTTTTTATAGTCACTGAATTCTTGCTAGATATCTTTTCCAACTTGCTCGCTCCCCTATTTGTCATGTTTGAATTCTTTTGCTAGTGTTCAGCATGCTTTTGGAATTTTTCAGTGTGAATGGGATTGCTAAATATTTCCATTCGTATTTATTATATTTGTTAAGAAGATAAAGTGGGAAATATTTATCAATCATCTTTATTGAGAACATATGTATATCCTGATACATCTGCCAAAAATGTATTGGACTTTGACTGTCATTGGAATATTTTCCTCTGTAAATTTGTGTTTTTATATATCCTCATGAATTTTGAAGCTTGACGATATCACATCCCAAATTCATATATTAGTATGTTCTCATTGGCAGAGAATTTTACCTTTAGAGAATTAAAATTAAAAGCCCAATTAGATATTAAATCTTTGTATCAAATTGAGCCAAATATGTGGGCTATGTATAGAAAGATCATCTCAGAATTCATTTGTGATGACTGAAAGTACACAGGCCACAGAATTAGAAAGACTTTGTTCAAATTGTAGTTCTACCATTTCTGAGTAACTTCTGTGAGCCTTGGCTTCCTCATGTATAAAGCAGGACTAGTAATACTTATTTTGAAGAGTTACAGAGCAAATTAAATGTGATCATGGGTTTAACATACAGTATTTATTAGGGGTCAGGAGGAGGAAGGCACTTAATATGTCACAGCACATTTAGCAAGTGTTAAATGTTCCTTTTTTCCCCTCTTAGTAGCCTACTTTTAATATATTTGTTATTTTTATTAGGACTTTTATCATTTGTAGATGTCAATTTGACCCTGCAAATGAAAGGAATGTTTTATAGGTCTTTCTGTGTTGCATATCAGCAATTAAGATCTTGCTTCTGAGATTGCTTTAGTTGTCTGTAATCCAAACGACATTTTCCAATCTGGAATACATATGTTTTTGTAATGCTTTACCACGGCTCTTGCAAAAACGCATAGTGCTTCTAGCTTAAAGCTTTTATTTACCAAGACATCTTGAAATGGTATTAGATAAATAAATGCTCACTTATAAAATCTATTTTACTTTCTAGGTATCAAAAATTAAAATAATTATAAAATTAGTTGAGAACAATAGGAAGAAATATGAGCCTCTGAAGGTAGTTTCAGAACTCAATCAAAATGCAAGTTTACTGTCTTTTTAGATATTATTCACTATATCATCAAGTTCAACAGAATTTGGATATTTTAATTAAAAATTAAGCCATGTGACACTCAATCTTTGTAATTTTAAGACATAATTTGGATTTTCCTAGCTGGAAATAATGCAAAAATTCTCTAATTACTAGAAAAATTTTATATATACAGCATTATAACAGATAGTAATAGAGAAACAACTAAAAGGTAAATCTAAGTCACATGCATCAAGCTATTAGTCATAGTATGCTTATATTTATGTTACCTTGGGGAGAGTACACAGATTTAATTTGCACCTGTTTAATAACTCCTACAAACAAGGCAGGCATGGAATCTAGAAATACTTAGTTTTAACTTGGTTCTTTTCAAAAAAGATTCTCATGTAGATATAAAGTGGTTGTGGCAGCTACAACAGACTGATCAGTTACATTTAGTGCAGACCAGAGGGAATAAAATTTAAGCAAATTATATGGCTATGTAATTTAACAGAGCAAGAATTAAAGCTGATTCTGGAAAAGCCATTAGATAATGGCATTGAAAACCACATGAACATTCTGTGGGCAGTTTATTTCCTGAACACTTGGCACAAATAACAGAATCCTTTAGATCTGACAACGTTTTGTTTCCCATTGTTGGTGTGCAGGTTTATACAATATCTGTGGCACTTAGTATGAAGATGACTGTAAGGATGGGTCTATAAGAACGGGCTCCTAGAGCTCAGGTGGTTATAGATTCATGTGCCAAATTGTCCTGTGAGTCTCACATGGGCCAAAGTCTAGAGAGTGACCTGAACTTGCCTATGACTTAGAAGTGATGAATGGTGTAAATATTTCAGTTTCAGGAGTTTGGTGAAAAGTCATAGACTAGTCCATTCCACTGCCCCCTAACTTTGCTGAAGATCAAACAATATTATAGTCATTTAAGACTATTTGTAATCAAGAGATGATTAGAAGGCAGATGTGGCAGGAAGAACCCACATCCCTGCCCACTTTATGGTGCACCATAACCCATTTCCCTTATAGATGGTATAAGCACTGCTATGAAGGGAATACTCAGGGAGGTAGGGTTATCATAGGTGAAATACTAGTGCCTGCAGGAGTTATTGCTCTGAGGCGATCTTTGACGTCCAGGAACTTACTATGATGAAATGTGTTTTTCTTTTAGCACCCTGTGTGGGCTCTGTCTTCCTTATGTATTTTCGGTAGCAACGATCTAAAATAACTTTGTAAGCCTGGAAAATAGTTACATCCCCCTCATTGCTTGTCTTTATATTACCTGTAATCTTCTCTCCCTTCATCATTTGGTATAATTAAAGTACAGATTTGTGTGCCAGAAACTCCCCTGTGTGAAACCATAATCTGTACAAATTTAGAAACACTGCATGGGCAAAGAGGTAGAGCTTTTCTATTTCTATTTAATGTGCTGGTGTTACCCTGACTGCTAAAAGGTTTTGTTTTATTAATGTCTAGCCAGTCCCTTTTGTATCATTTCATAACTGACCACATAAGCTTATCTGTCACGTTTCTAGACAGAGAAACCTGTGTGTGACTCAGTAGTTTACAGACATTAAATAAGGGAATCTTAGAAGGAGGTATCTAGAGCAAATGGAGGCTTCCTAGACAGTGGGAAAGAAGGGACTTTGGCAGTAAGAGATTGTTATTTTCCTAAAGAAACAAACTATAGTATCTAAAGAACCATGGTGAGGTTTATATGGCTAGTTTGTACCTATCAGAATGGTTTAACATATAGTTCCTGATTCTTTTTGTCCTGAATCATCAGTGTGAACTTGTGTCTACTCTAGGAGAGAGCAAGGAAGAGAGGACATTTCGGAACTGGATGAATTCCTTGGGAGTCAACCCATATATTAATCATTTGTACAGGTAAATATTTTGTTTCAGTTTTACTGTCAGAGTCCAACTTTTCAAGTTTCAAACTGTAGGTATGTTTTTTGCATGAGAATATTTTCTCAAGTCGTAAGAATTTTAGCCAACTTTTAGAATTTCAGAATGCTAGAAACTGGCAATACAATGGATTTTAAAAGAAAGCTATTACTTAAACATAAGAACATGATAATAGTAGTTATAAGTTTTGTTATATAAATAAATCAGTAAAGAGACTACTCTAATAGATATTATGAAAATTACTTCAACTTTAATAGATTAGAATAACAGTTAATACTTGATTAATTATTCTTATCCTTCTATCAGTATTTTTCATTATAAGTCACTTTTTCATTTATTTTTGCCAAAACCTAATCATTCCATAATTTTTGTAAATATTCCATAATTTTTGTGTATATTTCTAATTTGTAGAAATAACTTGTTTTATCTGAGTAATTATTATTTATCTCATTTTTTCTTGTTTAAAAATGACAACATATTAATAATATTGGTAGGGCTAAGAAAATATTTTAGTAAATCATTTTCTGGGCTGTCTGGTAGTGCTAACAGTGTCTTTCTAATAAGTGTGGATAAGAGGAAACCTTTCTTCTCTCTTTATTATACATTCTACCAGGCTGCCTTGAAAAAATGCAAAAGAATTCAATTTCAGCTAGTTAAAATTTTTTTAAAAAGGTCTAATTAAAAGAATTAACAAGAAAAAAATCAAAAAACCCCATTTATAAATGGGCAAAGGAGATGAACAGAAACTTTTCCAAAGAAAACAGAATAATGGCCAAAAAAATATAAAAAAATGTTCATCATCTCTAATCATCAGAGAAATGCAAATCAAAACCACAATTCCACTTCAGATGATGGATATAAGTCAATTATAGAAATTCTGTCTTACTTTCCAGATGATGGATATAAGTCAATTATAGAAATTCTGTCTTACTTTCCAGTGATATCTGGTCAGTGTACTGTGAGAGTTAGTATACTTGAAGCTCCTAAGAAAAGTTGCCTCAATGTGATGGGGTTATCATTTCTATAAATGGTCTCTTATATTGATTGACCTGAGAAAGAAACCAATACTGGGTATGGGAAACACTGAATTAAAGTGGAGAAATGCAAAGGCCCTGCTTTCTATAACAACAATGAGCCACAGAATCAAGCATCTCTGAAGTCTGTCCTCTCTCAGAATTACAATTATGCGAGGCAATTAATTTCTGCTTTGAGTTGGGTTTTGTCATTTAAACCCAGAAATATCCTATTAACAAAATAAATGTTCATTTTAAAATAATGGTAGCATCCATCCTCTTTTCTCCCCTCTGGGAAGTATTACATTTGTAGACTTCTAGGGTAAAACCAATGAATTGGTAATCAAGTGTAGTCATACCAATTAGTATGCTACCAAACAGCATGCATGACATGCCAAATGTGATCTTTCTAAATAGTAATATTACTTGATTGCACCTAAAAATTAGAATCTACTAATTTGTGTCTGAAATATTACTAATTTAGTAAATTTAATGGATGAATCTTTTATTGTTTTTAAAATGGTAGCCTCAATAAACTAAAAAGCTTAACTTTCAAAAAAAAAAAAAAAAACCACAATGAGATACCACCTAACCCCAGTGAGACTGGCCTCTATCAAAAAATCCCAAAACAACAAATGCTGGCGAGGTTGTAGAGACAGGAACACTCTTACACTGTTGCAAATTGGTGCAACCTTTGTGGAAAAGAATTTGGAGATCCCTCAAAGAGCTAAAATTAGAATTACCATTCAATCCAGCAATAGCATTCTTAGGCATCTACCCAAAAGAGCACAAGACATTCTATGATAAAGACATCTGCACCTGAATGTTTATGGCAGCACAATTCACTATTGCTAGGTCGTGGAAACAACCCAAGTGCCCATCTTTCAGCATTCTTTATTAATTTCTCGGGTTTGGGGTCATGGTTATTTTGCACTGAAACGGCACTTGAAAAGAAAGAGTATA
>CAUYRT010073516.1:0-16339 GCA_963574885.1 Lepilemur ruficaudatus
TCTTTCTTTCTATTTATAGTAGAGACGGGGTCTCACTCTTGCTCAGGCTGGTTTCGAACTCCTGACCTTGAGCGATCCGCCCTCCTCAGCCTCCCAGAGTGCTAGGATTACAGGCGTGAGCCACCGCGCCCGGCTGACATTGTTCTTTAATATTCTTTTTTGGGGTATTGCTTTTTTTAGGTTTGGTTATCAAGATAATACTGACCTCATAACATGAGTTGGAAAATGTTCCCTTTTCTTTCAATTTTTTAGAAGAGGTTATGTAAAATTGGTATTAATTCTCTAAATAATTGACAAAACTCTGCAGTGAAACAATCCAGACCTAGAGATTACTTTTCAGGAGTTTTTAATTGCAAATTTAAATTTATTTAATGGTTATTGAACTATTTAGTTTATCTACTTATTCTTAGCTGAGTTTGGTAGTTTATAGTTTTTAAGAAATTAGTCTGTTTCTTAAAATTTGTTGAATTTATGAGCAGAATTTTTTTTCAAAGTGTTCCTTTATGATCCTTTTAATGACTGTAGGATCTGTTGTGATATTATCTGTCCTTCTATACATTTATGATGTGTGTTTTCATACTTTTTATCTTTGTCCATCTGGCTAAAGGTTTATCAATATTACCAATTTTTTGTTAATAAGAACCAATTTTTTTGCCTTACTAATTTTCTCTATAGTTTTACTGTTTTCAATTTCATTTACCTGTTTTTGTCTTTCCTTTCCTTTTGTTTTACTTTAGTTTACTTATTAATACTCATTTTTCTAGTTTCTTGAGGTAGGAACTTAGATCATTGGTTTGAGATGTTCCATTTTTTCTAATGTGAGTAATTAATGCTGTAAATTTTATTCTCAGAATGGCTGTGGACACATCCAAGAAATTTGGATGTTCTATTTTTATTTTCATTTAGTATAATGTATTTTTTAAGTTCCTTTTGAGACTTTTATTTAGCATATCCTTTTGAAGACCTACAAGGCTCCTTTGTAGCTTCGTTCACACGGGAAACAGTAGATGCTGCGTCTACGCTCATTTCACACATTGGGGAACTACCACCTGGTTTCCAAGGTGCTGCACTAGTTCCAGGGATTACAAAATGAATCAGTGTGGCTATAGTGAATGACATTAACTACGACTTTTGATTTTTGCAGTAATCCTGTAAAAGTTTATTTTGTCGTGGCACACTGATAGAGTATGAGTCAGAAGAATATCCAGTACTTCACAGCCTGACACCTCCTTACATCCTCAAACACTCTGAACATAAAAAGGGGATGTATATATAATAATTGCTTAAGAATTTCAACTTAAATGACTTAGACAAATATGAGATTCATGACTTTGGATTTCAATTAGGCAATTGCACCCATAATTATCCCACTTCTATGGCTGTATCATTTAGTGTTCACTGTACAGCAAAACTTCCCCAAATTTGAGTAACTTAATAATAAATAGTTATTATTGCTCTGGAGTCTGTGGGCCAGCTGAGGGGCTCTCGTCTTCACCCTCGCTTGCTTCAGTGGTTGGCGTGGGTCAGGTACACGTCATTGCCAATCTTAACTCTCAGATGTGTGGGGCCTCAAAGGGGACAGCTGGTCTCCACTGCACGCGTGCTTTCTTCACCCAACAGGCTATTTCAGGCTTGTTCCCACGACCAGCTGTGCCGCTCTGAGGGAGGTGGAGCTTTGCAAAGCTCGTGGGCGCCAGTCCCAGGACTGCGAACTATCTCTGGGCTGCACACTACTGGCCAACCAGCAGGGATTCAGGTGATGGGGCGCTAGACTCTGCTTCTGGGAGACTTAGAATTGCGATTGTTCTTAGGGTCTCTACAGTGATTTTGAAACTGGGATTGCTCTCTGGATCTGTCAGTCCCTGTCGCCTCAAGCTGGCTCTGACAAACCAGCTCACCACCATGGCACAGTAATCTGACAAAACACATTCTGAAATGAAAGATAGTCAATAAAATATTATTGAACAACTTAGTATTTTTCTATAAATATTATAAGATAGTTAATTTTTTAATATTTTTAAAGAAAAAACTTTTAAAGTAGTACTAAAAATATTCCTACTTGGCTCAGGCTACATGGAATTTTTGCACACGGCCTTCCCCTTGCTAAGCGATCCCAACCCCTGCGTTTTTAGCACGCTGCAGTATGAACGCGTACAGCTACTGATAGTAAGTTTCATTTGAGGTTGAAATTCTGCTACAAGATATTTTATTCCGTAAGGAAAGACTCTGATGTTTTGAGGACACAAAAATATCTTTGTTAACTCTAACAGCATGCTGGAGTGGGTTTGGTAAGGAGAAAGTGTAGTGTAGTCCTCCTGACATCAATTGTATGGGAGCTTGTTTCTTCTTTTTGTAATGTCCAACCTGATGGCATTTTTGAAGTAGTGACATTCTATTTATACAGAGCTCTGACTTGTGAAACTTATGTTGTTCATAAAATAGGAAAAAAGTTGGTTTTGAAAACACATCAAAATTTGCTCTGCAGAAGAATCACGTTGATTTTGTCTCACAAAGTCTGTGATGAAACCCAAGTAGGACTTCGAGGCAGGCTTAGCTCATTATATAATATGCCAGGCAGAGTGATTGTTTTAAATTTTTATACAGATGAGTAGTGTTCCAAAATACTTTACACTTTATTGATTTCATTTTCTTTCTTTAATATTTTCATATTTATCATTTCTGGTTGCATTTGTTTTCCTTAGTGATATTTGTATTTCAGGGTTTTCAGTGAATAATTTATTTCATGAAAAGCCATTACAAGGCACACAGATAGTACGGTTGTATCCCTATTAAAAGACACATCCTGAATAACTAAAGTCAGGAATGTATTTTAAAAAGTCATATGTATACTCTTAAATTTCACATTTAAATTTTCCAGTTAGATTCCCATATCAAAAATGGAAACTGACTTCTGGTTCTGAGCAAACTGAAGTGGAAGCAGTTCTGCCTCTTTCTCCCACTTAAATGCAAATTAAAATCTTGGATATCATGTCTAGAAAAATGTGCAAAGACTCAGAAAGGGAAAGAGAAGACTACCGACCGGTGGGGAGCTCAGAACCTGAGGAAAGCGGTGGTGAGAGCCAGGATTTCTGTCCTGCCTTGGATACCCTGGCTGGATAGAAACTCGAACTCCCTCCTTTCTACTACTTCCCTGTTAAGTAGTGGATCATCAACCTGCCTTCTTTAGGTTTTTATTTACTTTGTTAGCTGTAATGAGTCTCCTTTGGACTGTCTGTAGCTTTGGTTTGTGGCTTTTATTTGGTTTCTTTGTTTTCCTCACAGTGCTACACTCAGTTCTTTGCCTAGGTCCCGGAAATTGTTCAACAGTAAAAATAAATGGGTCATTGCGGCCTTGAGGCTGGTAAATATGTGACCAGGAGACATAGCTAAGACATCTAGCCATTGAGTTTCCTTTCCCTTCTTCACTCTTCGTGCTGGTACTGTTTGCACCTGAAGCTGTGCATGTGGTCACGTTGGCTGTTGTGATCTAGTTCCAATATCCACTCACCCTGTTTCCCCAGAAACCAGGTACTGACCAGCTTCAGTGGGGATGACATGTCTCTCTTTAAGGATGTTCCTACTCCCACAGTTCAGCATTGGTCCTGCAGAACAAAGACACATTCATTTATGGAGCACTTTAATGTATACTTACAATCAACATTTCAGAAATAAAACTTATAAAACGCATGCATAGAAAAAATAGAGAAAATGGGATGAGGCTAAAATTTTTGATTTATGTTATGTAATTAAGGAAACATAAATTTGAAGGGATGATGATGTCAGTGCAATTAATATTATTTTGATATGATACGTAATTCTGAATTCTTTAAATTATAATTTATTTTTTTAAAAAGTAAATCACACACATAGCATATGCCATGCGTTGTGCTAAGATGTTGGGATACAGTTAGAGTGAGACATAAGTCTTGTCTCATATTGGTTATCTATGGCTGCATTAAAAATGCCACAGATTTAATAATTTAAAACGGCACTCATTTGTTTTCTCTGTTCCCCTGGGTCAGAAGAGCATTGGTTCCATGCTCAGGATCTCACTAGCCTGCGATCCTGGCACCAGCCAGGCTCTTTTGCATCTGAAGCTCGGAGCTTTTCCCAAGCCTGCGAAGGTTGTTGGCAGAATTCAGTCCTTCACTTCCATAGGACTGAGGTCCCCACTCTCTTGTTGTGTGCTGGCCAGCGGTTGCTCTGGGCTCCTAGCCGCTGCCTTCAGGAGGACTTCGGCATGCTGCCCTCTCCCAGCGTGGCCGCTCACTTCCCCCAGCCTGCGAGAGAATCTGCCCCAGTCTGAACTCCGACCCTTTGTGAGAGTTCCCAACCGACCAAGTCTGGCCACCCAGGATAAACTCCTTCAACTTGATTAACTCAGAGTTAACTGACTTGGGGAGCATGGCTGCAAATACCTCTTTACTTTGTCATCTAGTGGAACCTCATTACAGGAGTGAAACCCGCCATCATCACAAGCTCAGTCCACAATCAAAGGCCGTGCCACGGGGGGGGAGGGGAGGTCTGGGGTCACCCAAGAATTATTCCTACCCCCTCACAAGGTTTCATTCTAGTTTAGGGTTTCCAACTTGGCTATGCTTCAGATTTTGGGGAGACTTCTTACAAAACACATATTTATAGGCCTCTGTACAAATCTGAATCAGATTCAGAATCAGATCGTGTCTGCTGAGTCAGATATGTATCTTTTCATAAACTGCACAAGTAACTCCTCTGCACCCAGCCTCGTGCCCCTGGGACTTCTGATAACCACTGCTCTATTAAATCTAGACATCTCACCTGGCTATCATTTGATTAAGATATTAAGGCATTTTCAAACCACAGTTGAGTTTATGAGAGGCTGAGTAACATAAATGGGATCATTAAAAATTAAGTGACAAAGGCAGGAACATCATTCTAGCCTCTAGAATTAGCAAGCTGTTCCTCATGCCTTGAATTACACTACCTCTTAAGGGGTCAATCCCCCACCCTGCCATAAAACTGAGTTAATAGCTAAGTCTCATAAAAAAGTCATCACTTCTTGGCATCAAATCAATAGACTATTCCTCACAATGAATGCTTTGAAGTATTATCACTAATTTAAACTTGGAGTCTCATTCTAAAGGCTGCAATGTTGGCAGTTTAGATCCAAATGCCAACTACTAGCAAATGAAATTTGGGCAGATTGCCAAATATCCTCTTGTAGTTCCTCTAAAATCAATTTCCCCAAAGTGCGTTCTACAGAACTTAATTTTGTCACATTAGCTATTTGGAAAATATTATCTTATTTCCCCTCTTGAGGATTCTCAGGGATTTTAGCTTTTTCTAGAAATTGACAAGGAAGTATGGTAAAGTGGTGTTTAAGTATAAACGACAGGTGTGTCTTCCTCCTGGGAAAATCAGATACATGTCAGTGTACACATTTCATTGCTTCTACTCCGAATGCTCATAGGACTTCGTATGTTGTTTTCTTCTATTTCTGCCTCTAGACTGCTCTCCAGAATGTGGAGATTGCCAGAGAAGTGACCCAAGCAAAGGAAAATATTGCTCTTCCTAAATTCAAGTGAGACCATTGATTTGCAATAAGGTATCATGAGTAAATTAATGAAAAAATAATCATTTCTCTACCTTCCTATGAGATAATTGTTTTCTTTGTTATTAAACCTTCTGAAGTATCTTTCTCTGTTCTATAAAAATGGCAATTTGAAAAAATTGATTATTATGGGAAAGGTAGCAACAATCAGAACATACTCCAATGTTTAGTCCTGGTTAGACAGCATTTGGATGTATCTTTCCACGATATCTGTTTAAACAACCACATTGAATTAATGTTGTTCCTGCCATAAGCACTGTTCATAGGAATGAGAAATATCATTTAGTTTTTTTCAAAAACCTCCTGTATTAGTAAGGAGTCAGTGACCTGTCATCAAAATGACAACTAGAGTCATGCACTCCAGTGCACTGTGGGGACCTGGATAGAGCAGGTGTTCCCCACCAGGGAACTTGGCAAAGTGACCAGGTAACTGTCACGTTGTCTTTTGTTTGTTCAGAGCAAGGTGTGAATAAGTAAGAAATTAGTAAAATGAATTAAATACACTTTCAGAAAGAGAGAGTCAGCACGCGTGATGCACGTAGAAGACCTATGTGGTCTCTGACCTTGTGCTAGTACAAGCATTAGTTTTGGAAGGAAAAGCATTCGTTAGAAGGTGCAGAACCTGGCTGCCAAAGCTTAGGATTGAAGTCACTAAATCTATTTTTCTAATAAATTGTCGAAGTATTTTTGAGTTCTTATGTCCTGGCAGGCCAAGAACTTGTAGTGTGGCTTTAGTGAGAATCATAAAACTCATTGTTACCTTTTATGTTTCAAAAAGTGCTAATACTGAAAAGTATATTGTGCACATATTGATGTATTAAATTATACTTACATATGATATAAAAGTGACAAAAGTCTTTGAGTATACTTTCATATGCTATGAAAATCATGGATTTTTTTGTTTTGTTTTGTTCAAGACAGAGTCTCACTCTGTCACCCTGGCTGAAGTGCAGTGGTTCTATTGCAGCTCACTGCAGTCTCCAATTCCTGGGCTCAAGCAATTCTCCTGCCTTAGAAAATCATGAAATTTTAGGACTAGATGCATCCGTGCAGATTGACTATTAAAGAAGTTCCTGGGATGGGTTCTCGATGACTACGGCAAAATTCAGAGGCAAATTCAGAGGCAAAATTCAGACTAGGCAGTTTGGCCTCAGAGTTGCCCTGGTTTGCAGATGTTCTGCTAGATGTGGATAGGTTGCTTGTCCAGGCAGGGATAGGTTGCTAACAGATGGATCCTTCTTTTCCCCATCCCAATCTAGTCCCTAATTATTAAAATTCAAGTAGCTATATTTGTCATTTTTAAATTAAACAGTGTATTTTCATTATTCAAATAAACTCAGAAATTTTTAAAGCACATTTTCCCATGAAGCAAAAAGAACCCTTTCTAGTACCCTATAAATGCTAGATTATATCCAAAGTTTTCAAGTAGCCAGGCCTTTTCTTCAAATAAAATATCATAGAGAAGGCCAGTAGACCAAAGGGAGCCAAAAAGAGCACTTTGATTGCAACAAGATTGGGTGATCTAGCACTTGGCCACCCTGCCTGCCGCTGCTTTTCCTGACTCCTGAATCCTAAATCCATTCCTCATTCCTCAAAACCTCCAGACTACATGGCCATTAATATTTCTTTGAACTCTGTGATTCCCTGGTTCCTCAGTCCTTCATTTAAAAGGCTACATGGAAAAATTAACTGAAGAACACCATAAACAAAGAATAGAAGTGAGAACTTCCAAAATTGTGCTGTGCCAGTCGTACGCGGCAAAGGTATCACGCTTCAAGGTAACATCCATTACTTAGGGAGAATTTCCCAGCAGGGGTTGCTCTGTATGCTTCCACATGTCTACTGTGCAAAGCCCGTGCTACAGAATCTCACCATCTCTCACTCAGCAAATCCTGACCAAAGCCCATAAAGAGAAGAGAAGGAAGGCAGTTGTGGGGAGTAAAGGCATTCACTCGAGCGTGGCTGCTTCCGTTCTCAGAGCACTGTCTTCCAACTTTCTGTCCTCTCTCCTTGGCTAGAGGAGATCCCAGCCCTCCTGGGCATTTTCTTCTTGTCAGAACAAGGTTTCTATAACATACACACTTAATATTTTAATGAGTAGAGTTTGTGCTGTCACTGCTTTTCTGTGCTTTGGGGTGTTTCAGGCAGCTGCCCTAGTACTTTAATTGGTCTTTCCGAGATCTGTCCCCTCTTTGTGTCACACTTTGCAACTACTCACAGGATGCAGCTACTACAGGCCCATTTGCCACCGGAGTGGCGGTTCAAATTCCCAGTCCTCTCAGGCACGTGTGTGAGTTTAGAGTCCTTGGCTTCCCTGAGAAAGCAGCTCTATTTCTCATTTTGCTGACTGCATTGCCCCTTGTGGATAAAATCCACAATGATCAAATGCAAGCGGGCTCAGCCTTGAGCCTCCTTACTGACCCCACATCCTGGGCAACATTCTGAATCCGTGTGACTGCGATCCGCTCACTGGCCCTCTGCCTTGTTTGCTGATTGAGGGAACACGCTTCCTGGAGGAGGGCAGGTGGAGACTCCCCAGGTCTAGAGACAGAATGCTCACTTGCATTTTGGTCGCTTGCTTATTTTCTCTTTCTGTGGGAGTTTGAGGCAAGAAACTATAATTTCTCTTTGTGATTCCAGCATTTACTACTGTGCCAAAATGTGTAGGGTCTCCATAAACATTTTGAAAAACTAATCAATTGATGTCAACATTTCTGTACATTTTAGACTTGCTCTCATAGTTGAGAAAATCTGGCTACACTTTAGAAATATCTCCTCCAATTGTTGTCTCCCCGCCCCCTGGTCAGCACGCGTGGACTTGGGAGCTCTTGGTGTAGCTCCTCTCCTGGGCCCACTGATGTGGGCTGCTTTAGTCTTGGTGAGTCCACCTCTCCCCACTCAGGAAAATTCAGTCAGGAGAACGCTGGACAGTACTACCCAGGTGACGACCACGGCAGCCCCCCGGGGCCTAAAAGTGGGTTCATGTATTTGTGTCTGTGAAAAAGAGTCACAAGAAAATCTTTAGGTCACCATTGGACACCTTTGGTGACAGAGAAAACAGCAAAAATTTCTCAAAAATATTCTCATAAATATTATGTTAAATGCTGGTTATTGTATCAAAGCCGCAGAACAGAATGAGAGACGCGCTGGACCACAAGTGAAGTGATGGAGACACGTGATGCTTCCCAGAGCGGTGGACTCATTCACGTGACCTTCCACAGCCACCGCCCTGCTGCTGACTCAGCGTCAGCCGCTTCCCTTGCTTGCAGGCTGGAGTATTCCTGGCAACGGTGCCACCACCCTTGGCTACAGAGCCTCAGCTGTAGTCAGTGCCCCATTTGCTAACATCCCTGCTGTCTCCCCTGTCCTGGGCACGATGACCAGTCTCCCACTCAGCCTCCATCTCCTGACAGGGGGCACCCACAGCAACGGGCCCCTGGTTTGCTCAGAGAGGCAGTTATACCAGGGGAAGTACAGGTGGCTACGAGCCCAGTAGGCAAAAGTTTGACCAGTAAAACAGGAGCGGGACAAAGACCTTACAGGGCCTTCTTTCTCTTTTTTTACTCGTTTTTATTTTATTTATTTTATTTATTTATTTTTTGGTAGAAATGGGGTCTCACTCTTGCTGAGGCTGGTCTTGAACTCCTGAGCTCAAAGGATCCTCCCAGAGTGCTAGATTACGGGCCTGAGCCACTGTGTCCGGCCCTTACAGGGCCTCTGCACCCACAGGCTTGGTTTAATGCTCTGACCTCTTTATGGTTTGTTTGCTTTAATTTGCATACATTAATATGCATAATTTGAGTTGAAATGTTCTATGGGTCTTGACAAAGGCATAATGCCATGTGACCACCATTACAGTACCATATGGAGGAGTTTCAGCCCCCAAATATTTCCCTGTGCTCCAACTACTCTTTCCGCTCCTCATTTCTGAACCCCTGGAAACCACTGATCTTGTACTGCGTCTACAGTTTTCCTTTTCCCAAATGTCACATCATTGGAATCATGCAGTATGTAGCTGTTTCAGACTGGCTTCCTTCAGTTAACAATTTGCGTTTTAGATTCATCCACGTCTCTTTGTGGCTTGATAGGCAATTTTTTTTTTCTAAATTAGATGTCACTCTATGGTACCCAGTTTGTTTATTAATTCATCTACTGAAGGCAGTTATGAATACAGCTGCTATAAACATTCATATCCAGGCTTTACGTAAGCTTCCGGATCAGTCACTTGCGTACACAGTAGCGCAACTGCTGCATCAGACGGTCATCTCTGTAAGAAACTGTGACACTCTCTTGCAAAGTGGCAGTGGCATTTTGCACTCCCTTCTTTGCCACTACTGCCTTCTTCTTCTCCTTCTCTTCTCTCTCCCTCTCTCTCCCCCTTCTCCCCTCCCCACACACTTACATACAGGAAAACTTCAGGAAATTTTAGGTGGTTATCTAACACATTAGTTTTGGAATTAGCAAATTGGGAAATAACATTATAAACAACAGAAATGAATGATAAAGAACAGATAAAATATGAAGCCTCTTCCTCAAATCACAGTATATACTTAGTTAACCTCTTGCTCCATTTCTCGGCACAATTCGGACATACAATTGAGGATTCCTCGATTCCTTTCTTCTTGAAATTCCAATTGTCCACAAATTCCATACTCATCAACTCAACTCTTTTAGCCTTCTCATCCATGTTCTGATTATTATTTCTGTTCTTTGTCATACCTAGGTATATTTTCACCTCATCCTTATATCTCATCTTTCCTTAATGCTTTTATCTCTGTACCATACTCCTCCAAAGAGATGCTCTGTTCCTTATTAAAAACTTTCAGACTTCAATGTACTTTCCTACTTGCTTATTTTTGCTTTTGCTCCCTGAACTGTTGTTGTGATGTTCAAATACTTATTTCCAAGACCAATTTCAAAGAGCTTCCCTCTATGTTTTCTTCCAGGAATTTTACTGTTTCAGGTCTAATGTTTAGGTCTTCAATCCATTTTGAGTTAATTTTCTAGGTGGTGTAAGATAGGGTCCAATTTCATTCCTTTGCATGTAGATATCCAGTCTTCCCAACACCGCTGTGTCTTCTTGGTGGCCTTGTCAAAAATTCGTTGACCATATGTGCTTGGGTTTATTTCTGGGCTCTCCATTCTGTTCCATTGGTCTATGTGTCTGTTTTTATGCCAGTACCATATTGTTCAGATTACTGTAGCTGTGTAGTATAATTTGAAACCAGAAAGTGCAATGCCTCAAACTTTGTTTTTCTTTTTCAAGATTGCTTTGGTTATTTGGGTCTTTTGTGATTCCATTTGAATTTTAGAATTGGTTGTTTTTCTGTTTCTATGAAAAATGCCACTGAAATTTTGATAGAAATTACATTGAATCTGTATATTTCTTTGGGTAGTACTGGACTTTTCACAATATTATTTCAATCTATAAGCATGATATATAAAACTAAAAGCTTTTGAACAGCAAAGGGAACAATTAACAAAATGAAAGGGTAATTTATGAATTGGGAGAAAATATTTGCATACCATATATCTGGTAAGAGTTTAACATTCAAAATATATAAGGAAGTCCCACAATTCAAGAGCAAAAAATAGTCTAATTAATATTGGGCAAAATATCTGAATAGACATTTTTCCAAGGAAGACATACAAATGATTAACCAGGACAAGAGAAAGCGCTCAACATCACTAATCATCAGGAAAATGCAAATCAAAATCACAGTGAATATCACCTTACATCTTTTAGGATGGCTATTATTTTAAAAAAGACAAGAGATAATATGTGTCAGCAAGGGTGTGGAGAGAAGAAACTCCTTGTACACTGCTGGTGGAAATGTAAATTGGCACAACCGTTGTGAAAAACAGTTTGGAGTCTCCTTAAAAAATTAAAAATAGAACTAGCATATAATCAAGCAATCCCTCTATTAGATATGTACCCAAAGAAAATGAAATCAGCACCTTGTAGAGACATTTGTGTTATCATGTTCATTGCCGCATTATTCACAGTAGCCAAGATATAAAAAAAACCTACATGCCCATCAGTGGATAAATGGATAAAGAAATTGTGGTATATGTACACAAATGGGATACTATTTATTCTGCCTTACATACTTAATAAAGAATGAGATACTAACATCTGCAACAATGATGAACTTAGAGAACATTATGCTAAGTGAAATAAGCCAAACCCAGAAAGACAAATACGTATTATCTCACTTATATGTGAAAGGTTAAGTCAAAAACATAGAAACAAAGAGTAGGATGATGGTTACTGGGGCAATAAGGGGGAGGAAATGGGGAGATGTAAGTCTAAGGCTACAAACTTACAGTTACACGGGTTAGTCTAGAGATCTAGTGCACAGCATGAGGACTCTAGTCAATAATGTTGTATTATAGATTGCAAATTTGCTAAGAGTAGATTTTAGGTGCTCTTTGGCGCACGCGCACGCGTGCGCGCGCGCGCACACACACACACACACAAGTAAAAACTTGTTTTTGAACCAATGAGAAATAATGTATGTACAACATTGTGAATTTACCAAATGCCTTTGAATTGTATACTTTAAAATGGTCGATTTTATTCAATGTAAATTTTTCTTCAAGAAAAACAAGTACAAAAAAATAGGGAAAAACATTCTTTCTATTATACAAAACACAAACAAAAATTCTACCACCTTTAACAAATTTTTCACATGCCAATCTTAGCCCTTTCCTATATTCCTATATAAGAATATTTTAGATCATTTTGTGGTTTCTCCACCAGATTGTGAACTCTTGAAGAGAAAGTCTTGAATCATTGTTACTGTCAGTACTTGTCAAATCCCAGTCGTTTCACCCGGCCTGTCTGCACCACGTTCTCCATGCTAACAATGTTCATGGTATTTTGTCTTGGACCTTATTTTTAGTTACCTGAATCTGGCTCACATCCTATTTTTACACATTCCCAATTCTCAAATTCATTTCTCTATACCTTGTTCCCCTCAGACACTGTATCTGGATCTCTGGACTTAACCTTTGTGTTTGATTTTCCTAATGAACTTTAACATAAAAATTACTTTTTTTTAATTGTCAGTATAATTTCAACCTCCTTGCATTTCCACAAACCAGTTCTGCAAGAATAGCCATTTGGCTGGCATTTCTATCCTTCCTAACTCCTTGGACAGGTGGGGAGATGGGCCAACAGAGCTTCTCAGGTGCTATTTACACACTGTATGTTTTCATTTATAAATTTAATTGAGCTGAACTGACATAATATTTATTGCTTCAACAATTTATTATTTTGAGTATTGAAGAAAGAAAATAACACCAGTACAATGGATAGGGATTAAGGGTGTTTTTAATCTTTATTTTTAACTAGTGTAGTTGCTAATGTGTATATATAAATGATTAAAGATGAGAAAATTATGCAAAATTTCATGTTAGATTTCTCAGTGATGAATAATAATATGTAAACAGTTATATGTTTTTGAAATGTGATATTATCTTTTTTATTTAAAAAGTCCCATTTGGATTTCTCTACATATTATTTTTTATTATGCAGAAAAAATATGAAGGAAAACTATTGTTCCTTCATATTGGGGAAAATCAATAGATTGAGGAAAGGCTAATTGACCAAATGAAGAAACACAGTCCCCTTGAGATGAATGCCATAATACAGGAATTGTTATGCTATTTGCAAACCAAGCCATGATATCAAAATTATTCTACACTTGTGTGTTACAGTATATAATGTATGAATTTAATGGAGCAAGTGGTGACATCTAAATAAGAATATAAGATTATTTTTCAAAGTAAGATCAATATGAAGAAAGCATTTTAGAAGAATGTCATTTACAAAGTGAATATCCCAATCTAAATTCTTATGAGTTGAAGAGACAGGAGATAATGCATATATAATAATAACACAAGCCAATTATATAGTATTTTATGTCTTTTTAAAAATGTAAATGCACCATTCAGCATTGATATGTACATGGCAAGTTCTATTATTGTCACTTGCATTTCTCCAAAGTTATATGTTGAGATAATGCAGGATCAAGAACTACCTCTTCAGGTTTTTGACAACTATTCCACAACTTTTTTTACTGTATGACACTAAAACATTTTAATATTGCAGGGTTTAAAGACTATAAGATATGAATTTTTAGTTAAGTAACAGATAATGAACTGAAAGAGAATAATATGTAAAAGACGGATAGATGTTACTAAGTCAAAATTATTTCATATTTGTGTCTACAGATTGCCATTATATCAGTAATAAAAGTAGCCTTATGTGTAATAGGAAATATTTTTCAAGAAAACATATGTTTTGGCATGCGTATGTGCATACGTGTGCATGTGTGTGTATACTCGAGACATCTTTTAGGAACTACTTCATATTATCTTGGTTTCATCTACCTCTTTTGGTCACTTCCTCCAAGAAGTCAAATTCCCTCGATGTTGGGGTAACTTATGCAGGCTCAGGTCACCAGCTCTTAATCTCATACCTGCACATCAGCCACTTATCTTTTTCTCTGGCCTGGCAATTTCCTATTGAGGTGAGACACCCAGGAACTCAGAAGCGCTACAGAAATAACAGTCCATAAGGCAAATCTCTAACAACTTGGAGACTAGAGCCAATGGACGAATTCGTCTTTCCTTTTTGCTCAGAAGTACTCTTCTGACAAACTGAAAAACCACTGGTGCTTCCTATCAAGTGGTGGCCAACTTTGTATTGCATCCGGCATGGCTTGAACCCCTAACGTGACCCGCTCTCTCACTCTTCCCTAAGGTCCTGAACTCTGCAGCTATTATCCATATCTCTACTGCCTTACTTTGCCATCAGCAAAATCTTCTCTATGCCCTCAAGTTCCACGAACTTTCCCTTCATCTTCCTGCCCTAACTCAAATTTGGATATACCTTGGGGACAATGCTTCATCTCCAGCCTTGTCACACGGTGCCGTCTCTTCTCCTGCAGTTCAGGAACCGCGGGACCTGCACGGCATGTGCTCACCTTGCTCCTCTTTGTTTATCCGGATCTTTCTTTCCTTATAAACTGCCGCTCCCTTGCTATGCGCTGCATCAGATTTCACTGCTGGTCTGCACTCTGGATGGCATCATCTGCTTCAGTAGGTGCTCACACCTAGACACTCCTGCTCATTTACTGAAGATTTTAGCACTTAACTAACAGCGTTTCTCTACACTGCTTCTGTGGTTCTTATGCTTTGACATTCATATGCACAATTAATTCCGCACCCTGGCTACGCTGCTTCCTGTCAGCTGTCTGTCCCTTGCTCCACAGATGCCCCTTCCTATGGGCATTCCCTAAACTGTATCATTGTCGATGACTGTACCATCTCCATAATCTCAGTTTTATGACTCTATCCCATCTTTGCAACTCACTTCCATGAGGTACATGGTTCCAGAGTTTGTAGAGGACTTCTCATCCTCAACGCCTTATCTAGTTGATGTCATAACACTCCTGCCTTCACGCCTTCCTTATATAACTTAGATTCCATGATGTATCAGTATAATCACTATTTGTATACATCCTCCACTTCTCTGCCTTTCTCTCCTGGCAACTCACCTGGAAAAATCTTAACTAGTGTTAAGCCAAATTTCCATCTGCTTACCCAAGTTGCAGAATATGACACAAAGAAAGAAAGAACTATAACAATAATGATGTATTCACTTTTAATTTGTGGCCCCAAACCTCAGTTGGATCATGACTATGACTGGTCAGTAATCATTTGTCTAATTTCCCTATTGTCATCTTCACTCTCCCCAAACTGTTGGTAACGCTCCCTTATCACCCTATCGAATAATCTTACTTTTATTTTAAAACAGTAGAAGGAGTAAGGAGGAAATTACCTTTCTACTGATCAAGAAATGTGCAAACTACATGCATTTATACCACGTCCCTTCTTACTATGAATGGAATGCATGTGCTACCATCTGAGCCAAAAACTCTTCACTTTTATATTGGATTTCGTTGTTTTCATTTTTCAGTTTAAGGACTTTGTTCCTGAAATTGTTTCTTATTTATGCAAGTATCACCAATCTGTCTCTCTCTACTCTATTTACTTCTATCAGAACACAAACATGGTTATGTCTTAAAATTAAAAATAAAATTCCTTCTTTACTTCCACTTCTCTATATAGCCCCATCCTGAAATGTCTGCTTCCCACAATAACAGCCCCTCAAAGTAGTTGTAAGTACTCCACGTTTCCAAATCTTCACATTTTATGGACTTTGCAACTGTTACAAACAGGTTTTGACCCACCATTCCATTGAAACCATTCTTATCAAGGTGACCAATGGAAATTTAGTATATGTCACAATCTGTTCACTCTCAACTTAAAACATCCTCCTTCACATCCCATTCGTACGATGCTATTCACATTGCCTAAATGTTTAAACAATATCCATTGGACCTCCAAATGTAAAAATATAATGATTGGTATATTTCTGGTAAAAAATCTAAAATATCCCCTTCAAAATTAAATGTCATTTTTGTGTAATTTAGGCTTTATTGCCTTTTTTTTTCTTCCTAAAATTTTATTGGGGGAGAACTACAAAACATTTACAGTACAATGTTTATAGTCACCCAAAGCAATCAATGCAGCTATAAAAATAAACAAATGGGACCTGATCAAATTAAAAAGCTTCTGCACAGCCAAAGAAACTATCACTAGAGCAAATAGACTATTTCTGTTGATTTGTATTGGATACTATTTGTTAAACTGTAACCATTTTAAGCTTCAGTACTA
>CAUYRT010073517.1:0-15771 GCA_963574885.1 Lepilemur ruficaudatus
TTTGGGTTGATGTGACATAAAAGAAAATATAAAGCAAAAGACTTTGGAGACTCAGGTCTTGCACTTGATAGACTTATAGGTTGTAATCTATTTAAATGTCCTAAGGGCTGTTTTAATTGAGTTGCCATAGGTCCCATTTTCCCCTGGGAAAGTCACAGTTACCTGACATCCTCTCTGGATAGCAGCTTCTTTTGCATTCAAAAGTGCCCCTTTTTGGATGAGAATGTATATTGCCACCCTATGTAATCGAAGTCTCTTTCAGTCTTATCACGCTATATTTTGATAAGGACTCACAAATCTTAAGAGTTGATATACGGGATCCTCAAATTATTAGACAGAATATCTAACATTAATCATGAAAAAAATAATATTACTAGATGATTTTAAAATGAAATGCTCCAAGGATCGTCAAAATGGGTACTCACCACGTATATATGGTGATATAGTATGCAAATTTTTTTCTTGGATAATGATTTATAATCACTTTTATAATTAGTTGATAGCAAATAGAGGGAGGATAGTTCTACCCCCTGATCAAGAGCAAAGCCTTGACAGAGTTCTATTGCTCTACTGCTGCAATAGATGAATATTTCAGAATCCCAAGAGCATGTGCTACATGTTTCATTTGTAAGAGACATAGCTATAATATGCATTCCAATGTGTTATGGAATTTTGCTAAAACCTCCACATCCATTAACCATAGATTATTGTGTTGTAACGTATGATCGCTGGTATGTATTATAAAGGCTTTTATATCAAGTGTTCCCATTGATTAATGCAGACAGGAGGAGAAGGGAGTATTCTAACTGGACAGATTCCATCTTTTGAAGCCATGAGTATTTGTTTCAATTTTCAATGTCAAATGTAGACTCTATTTATTCAGACTTGGCTTTTGTTCTTTCCCACCCCCAACCTTAAAAACTACAGGGTAATATTAGGCAATTGAATTTATTAGCATTCATCAAAGAGTATTTTTGGCAGCATTGTATCACAAAGACTGACATTGGCATACATAAAACAATACATGTGCAAGCCTGCAAAGGAAGGAAATTTGAAGAGAATGTCCGTTATATAACTTAAGCTGTTTTTTTCAGGATCAAATAAAATTACAGAGGCGCCATGCATAATACTGTTGCTGAAGGCCATCATAAACCCTGGTTTTTATGGGGTTATATAGTCTTTTCACCATGAAAAAGAATTCCTTCTGTATTTAACTTGCCAAAGTACTGAGATAGGCTGGGAAAGGGAGACTTTCTTTTCCAATTAAAAACTAGTACCTACAAAATAAGGTACTTAAAGGAAGATGAAGTCAAAATGTAGATGCCTCAATGCCCTTACTCTGAAACCAGGTGTTTTCTTTCTTGATGTAAACATAGCATCATGTGATTATATTAATAGTTGTCTCTAGTTAGTGTGTTTTAAAAACAAGGAGACATATTTGTCTGTTCCAGCAATTTATATTTCAAGTATCTTTATGAATGTTAATATGTAAATGGCATGGGATGACGAGACAAATTAGTAAGCATCCTGTCACTCACTCATTGCTTATGATTCAAAATCACAAGTTTCTACCCTTTTATACGAGAAGGAAAACTAATATCAAAAAAATCACATAACTTGTTCACTTCATTATACATTGGAGACCTTTTTTAAAAGTAAGAATCCAGGAAAATTGAAAATCTGAGTCCACACCTGGATTGATTTCTCATAGAGAATATTTGCATATTCAGAAATAGCTAAATGTTTTACTAAGCCTTTGAGTCATGGGGTTAGATATTTAAATATCGAGGGGTTTTATTAATTGTGAATTAGACTCCATATACATGCCATCAAAACAAAATGAGCATGATAAATGAAATCAGCTAGTTGTTCCATCTCTCATAATTTCTTGCTCTGTTATGCTAGTGTCAGTCGCAAAATAGAGTATAATTCTTTCTTCAACCTGCTGTTAAATTTATGTGATGTCCTTTACAGTATCACATCAGAGGGCAGATGATGTCAGTTTGTTCCATTATTGGTGATGCTAAGTTTGATCTTTTGGTTTGGGTAGTCCAGGAGATCTCCAATTCTTTTCTGTTTGTATGTGAACATATAGTCTGCAGGGTGATACAGTAACACTGAGTATCCTGTTCCCCAGTAGGCTTTCACCAACAATTTTAGCAACCATTGACGATTTTACTTGAAGTAATCATGTCTATATTTACACTAAGGTGATAATTTCCTTTTTTATTTTATTATTTATTTATTTTTGATGCTATTTATTTATTTATTTATTTATTTTTGAGACAGAGTCTTACTCTGTTGCCTGGGCTAGAATGCCATGGTGTCAGCCTAGCTCATAGCAACCTCACCCTCCTGGGCTCAAGTGATCCTCCTGTTTCAGCCTCCGAAGTACCTGGGACTACAGGCGTACACCACCATGCTTGGTTAATTTTTTGTATTTTTAGTTGCCTGGCTAATTTCTTTCCATTTTTTTAATAGAGACAGGGTCTCACTCTTGCTGAGGTTGGTCTTGAACTCCTGAACTCAAGCCATCCTCCACCTTGGCCTCCAAGAATGCTAGGATTATAGGTGTGAGCCGCCAAGCCTGGACAATAATTTCCTATTTTAATTTCAATTATATCTTCTACATTTATTAGTAGACAGGAGGCTGTTAGGAAAAGGACTCCATAAGTCCCCATTTTAATGATTTGTTTTTAGTATCGATAAGAACACATGAATCCTTTGCTTAACCAATATTTTATAAGCCCTTTCTGTCAATATTTATTTTATGGCAAGTTGTCTCTAATTTGACCAATAAAAGAAAGCCTCTTCTAGATGATTTCTGTACCCTTTAAATATGACTCACTTGGTTTTTGAGACTTTTTCAGTTTCTAACATAAAAGACATGACAACTAAGTTCTAAAAAAATGACACTTGATTGAATCCTTGACTGAAAAAAAAAACAAACAGCTGTAACAGGCTTTATTGAGACAATTGGGAAAATTTGAATATTGACTATATGTTAGATACTAGGTACATGAACGTTAACTTTCCTCACTGTGGAATTTTACTGTGTTCATACAGAATAATACTTTTTTTTTTTTGAGTGGCTTAAACAACATTTAGTTCCCACAGTTCTGGAAGCTCGGAAGTCCCAGGTCTGGTGTCTGGTGAGGACCTGCTTCCTGATTTGCAGATGGCTGTCTTCTTCTTATATGCTCACATGGCAGGAAACAGAGAGAGAAAAAGGGATGGAGAGAGAGAAAGAGAGAAAGAAATGCTATTGTTAAATGCTATTGTTTTCAAGAGGCATGTGCTTAAATATTGACAGGTAAACTAACACCTCATCATTAATTAACTATCAAATGTTTCAACAAATGTTATCAATGGTTAACAATTGATGAACCTAAGTAGAATGTATTTTCTGAAGTTGGAAATATTTCAAAATTAAAGTTGAGATAAAAAATATAAAATTTTACTTAGGTTATTTCCAATGAGGATAAGCATAAATACACCAAGCAAATGGAAAACTGTGGATGGATTTTAATTTTTTTTTTCACTATTGAAAACAAATAAGGACTTCAAGTTATAGGATATCCAAATGCTTACTTTAGTAAGCAAAGACAGTGACAGAGATTCAATTTCAATACAACTAAAACTATATGACGTTGTGCAATTTAAGACCAAAAAATAAGCTACTAATCAATCAGAAAAAAGGTGCAATTAATTAATTTTCAGGTAGCAAAACTCTTTATTAAATTTTCTTTATTATATTTATCAAAAATAGAGCAATGCCTGCTATTGTGTATTTTTTTGTAAAATATTAACTATATATTCTAAATATAATGGAAGTTTTCAAATGTTCAGCATAAAATATGAATAAGATATAGGTGGTTCACTTGAACATGTATATTATGAAATCTGCTATGATATTTTGTATATTATCATGCACCATTCTCATAACAAAATTAGAAGTAAAGAACATGAAAGTTCTTTTGATGCAGATTTTGGTTAACTGGGTTCTGGTCAGTTAAGATCTCACTGAATAAGGCCAGGTGCAGTGGCTCATGCCTGTAATCCTAGCACTCTGGGAGGCCAAGGCAGGTGGATTGCTCAAGGTCAGGAGTTCAAAACCAGCCTGAGCAAGAGCGAGACTCCATCTCTACTAAAAATAGAAAGAAATTAATTGGCCAACTAAAAGTATATGTAAAAAATTAGCCAGGCATGGTGCCACATGCCTGTAGTCCCAGCTACTCGGGAGGCTGAGGCAGAAGGATTGCTTGAGCCCAGGAGTCTGAGGTTGCTGTGAGCCAGGCTGATGCCACAGCACTCTAGCCCAAGTAACAGAGTGAGACTCTGTCTCAAAAAAAAAAAAAAAAAAAGATCTCACTGAATAATTTCACCCATATTATCAAGGACTTCTACAGGAAATGTTATATGATAGTTTAGCAAAATATTAATGTTTTACCCTTTGGGAAGAGGAAAAATGGAAACTGAAATTGAGTTTTACTTATGTCATTATTGAAATGTCTTTCTGAATGAAGTTTCTGTAAAGGGAAAGCTAAATAAAATACATAGCCATGGATAAAAAATTGGAAAAGATAGATAGATACACAGACCTTATTTAATATTCTCAAAACCTTAATAATGTATGGATTATTTTTTTAACAAATGAAAAACTTGAACATGGGGGACTTAATTCAAATATGCTATGTTTAAAGGGTAAATTCATGCAATTTTCAAGTTTTCTATGATGTCTTTCTGGAAAGACTTCTTAATTTTTCTGTAATAAACAGGAGATATATTTTGTCTAGATGACTAATCTACTTCCATCTGGTCAAGGGCGAGTAGCAGAACACATTCATTTAACAGAAAGAGCAAGTGCTATAGGATATACTAAATTGTTGAAAATATGTGAGGTGGGAAAAATGAATTTATAGGTGTTCGTTATTATAATACTCACCACTTTTAAAAGTAGCCCCCCAAAATTATTTCTGGAATTCTAAGTCTTCTATATCAGAAGCATTGGTTAAATTAAACATATTTAAATTAATCCTTGTAAAGATTGACTTTTTTAATTACAAAGATTTATAATTAAAGGGGTAAAGACAACAGGCTAGCAGTGCATATTGGATGAGCTAGAAATCAGAATGCATATGAAAATGAAAAAATCTGACTAAACTGTGCATGTCAATAAGTGGCATATTATTAGCACCTTTAAAGCTCTCCTTTTGTGAATCCAACTAACTGTATTTAGCCTTCTAAAGAAGGAAATCTCCCAGAGTTTTACTTTTTATTTCTTTTTTCCACTGGCTGATTCTTACTGAAAAAGCAGAACCATGCAGTCAACCAATTTTAAAGTTATATTTGTTTAAGATTTCACAAAATCTCTAAGACTGTTACCTATACATGTTTTTACATGACCATCGAACATCATTTTCCAAAATCTATAATCCAGTAAATAATGAGTGTCAGTAAAGATCATGTTCAAAGGGGTTAGTAATATGAAGTTGACATTTTGACTTCTAACACAAAATGATTTACTAACTGAAATATAAAAACAAACATTTAAGCATTTGATTTTTAGGTAATCCCATTACAGAGAAGTGTTCGTAAGCGCCTGCATGCTATGGAGGTGCAGGTTATGCACAATGTAAGAATCTTACTTTTGATTATTATATACACATATTGTTGCATTGATGCAATCTTTGCAGAATTCTGAATGCTATTAGTCAATTTTGGAAATATGAGTTTACTAAAATATGGAAAAATATAATCCAAGATAAATTATAATATTATAATAACATACTTTGTAAACATACTAAAAATCTGTATGCATGAATTTATTTTTAAAATAAAATAGCTGAAGTATCTCTGTATTTTCAGTAAGAAATTATAACTCCTCAAAATAAGTTCAATGAGATTAAGTGGTAATTTAAATAATTACTCAATTATCACCTACTTCCTTGGTAATAGGCAAATATGAATATATATTTTTATAATGTATTTTGTTATATATTATATATAAATATAGATTACATATGTTAGAATGTCTGGTAAATGATAATCCATCTTGGAATTTGATGCAGTTAGTAATATACATTGTATTTCACAGTTTAAACATTTTGTGATAATTCATTGGCTAATATGATAATATCCTGAGCTAATATTATAATGAATATACTAAAAGAAATATAGACAAAGGTTAGTTGACTTAATGTATATCCAAAAACAAAATCACAGCTAAACAGAACCTTCAAGATCTTTCTTATAGAAGGTCCTGCTGCTCCTAGGGGTGAAAAGAAACTTTAGGAAACACTGCCAAGTATTTCTCAGAACTATTTCCGAAATTTTCTTCAGCTTTCCACTGTGTTCTTAGTTCCTTGATTTCTAATTGCTAGAAAGTCAGTAGGAAATAAAATATTGCTTCTTTACCATTATACTAATTCAACTGTATAGTGACCAGTTCTTAATAGTCTGTCTAAAGTGCCATGGCAGTGAACCAGGATATATGCATTTTGTGAAAAGTGGCTCAGGGATTAGGAACAATGATTGATAATACTTGTGTATTCCTTAGTGTGAGAAGTTGAAAGATGGGATGGGAGCTTTTGGTGTTGGAACCTAGGTATTTCAATGTACTTGCTAACGATGAGGAGGACAACATAAATAGAAAAGCGGTGAAATATTCTGACAACACTAAATTATATTGGTTAGTTCAAAACTAATGAGGTTTGGGAGATGCTCCAGATGGCTCTAATCAAACTGGAGAATTGGGCAGCCCAGTGGCAGATGAAATTCATTTTTGATAAATGTACAGGAAAGAATATTGAAAAATTATAATCTAAATTCTCCATGTATACCATGAGGTTTTGAACTTGCAAATTCTCTGAGGAGCAAGACATTTACTACTACCATGGCTGGTTCAATGAAGGTGTCCCCCAATGCACATCTTTTTGGAAATAACTGAGTAGATGCTTGGATGTGTTTAGAAAAACGTTTGAAAATACAAATAATAGGGAAAGCTGTTTCGAGACAGATAAAGAATGTTTTACCCATTGCAGCAGGATGGATTTCTTCTGGGTAACAAGTGAGAAGTGACAGAAACAAAACAGTCACAGAAGCTTGTGGAAAGAGTGACTTATTTCTAAAGTAAGATTAAAAGACAGGCTGACAACTAGAGAACACATTTACAGATGCCCAAACCTGTTTGTGCTATAAAGCTTTTCAATTTTAAGCAAGATTTGAACCATGGAGAATTTGATCTCATTAACGGGGCAACAACTGTGGGGCCCTGACAATTAACAAATGAGTTTAAATATTTGGCACTTGAAAGTTAAAAATCCAAGGCTCAGGTACTGGGTTGTAGGTGATAAGTCCTGAATGTGTATAGTTATGGTTCTTTGTGACTTTTATACTCTAAAAAAAAGTGATTATATTAGCATATCAAAAGAACATGTTTCTAATTCACCACTGCTTGGGTAAGTTAATAGGCAGAAATAGCAGTAAAAATCTTAGATGCGTACACAGAGATTGCCTTAAACTGAAGATCGTCAATAATAAATTGTTCAAACACATTATATATGTATATATAATTTGTTCTAAATGAGTATTTGAAAAACCTGCCTCAAGTAGTTTGTTTTTGACTCACACTCAATTACAAAATGGGGAGAAATATTTTATAAATTCAATGTTAATTGATAAAATTGACAGCTTTTTAAAAACTGAATGAAACTACTCACACTGTTTGGGGAAGAAATCATGGAAATATGTATTATTTTCTGAAGGGATTACAATAATTTTTGATCTGTTAAAAATAAGTGAAAAGTATTAGGGTAAATATTCTATAAGTACAGTTTAAGAATTTATGGGAGAAACTAGTCTAAAAGTCATGCTTTGTATGAGATAGCAATAGTCCTAAGAAATATAAATAAGCAGGTATTTAAAATTGTACTACACATTTCATGACCACTGAATATGATTTAATAACCTGCACTTAAATATGACAAACCTAACAGCAATTATATAATATATATTTCTATGGTTATGTATAGTATATGCATTAGTGTATATATTTGTATAGTATACATAAGTATATAGCTACACTACAGTGTATGTATTATATCACTGTATGTATGTCACTAGTTTTCATTCACAATAGAATTTGCTGAGTCTTCTATTCTTTTTGATACATGATTCCTGAATAAAGAATCCAGCGAAGTATGCTTTTTGCTTTCCACTGGAGCAACACTTGGAATGTAATATCTTGGGGCTAGACTAGATCTCTTCTGATAGGGGACTTTATTTTGAGAAACAGACTTCAAAAGGTCTGCTTTCTAACATCTTTTTGTAACAGTTGTATGTAATGAAATCTGTGATGCATTACGTGCGTGATGACCCACGCAAGGTTTTCTGTATTTAAATTTTTTTTAGCAAAAGTGTGTATAGGTTCATAATCTGAACATTGGAGCACAGACGTGCTAAACAACTCTTTGCATTGTTTTAAGAAATCCAAGAGACTTCAGGATAACTGCGTAAGAATTTTGATCTACATAACAGTGAAACTACCTAAATGTGGGTTTAGAGATCTGTGAATGTTTCCAAAACGCTGGCAAGTTGAAAACTGTCTGGGGAGGCCAAGTGAACCTGCAGTTGCTGAAACAGTAGCAGTGAGAAATGAACGAAGCAGTAAGGAGGAAAGGGGCTATTTAATACTACTTCTTCTCATAAGCATGTCCCTCTGAATGCCACATGTTCTCTCAAGATGTTGAACAGACGGCTTCTCTGGGAAGGCCCTCGTCATCAAAAGCATATTGAAGGAAGACACCTGAAACTCTGATTGAATCCTTCTGCATGCATCTGCATCGCCCTCTGGCTCTCGGCATTCCTAAGACTCAACTCTTCCTAGTAATAAATCTCTTCCAGTACACTACACTGAAAATACGCCATTCAGAACATGTTGTTTCTCTTTTACTGTAAACTTTGTATAAGTAAAAATGAATAATACTGGCCACAGGAGTTACGAACGAAGTGATTCCATGCATGTTTAAGGAGGCAACTCTTCATTTCTGTGAAGGGCAGCAACAGAGAGGAGCCCGCAGTATCATGATCCAGTAGCTCGTCTATTCTCTAGAAGCTAAGCTTGTTCCATACTCTCTTGATGAAGGATCTGATAACTGGGATGATGTGGGTTTGAGGTTGTAATTTGTTAAAAACAATAACAGAAAGAACCACCACCACCAACAACAACAAAAAAGAAACCTTGCAAAATAATTGCTTCTAAGGAAGAGATATGCAAGCCAGTGAGTACAATAACCACAATAGCATTTCTTTGGGAAGCTTTACTGTTTTCCTTTCCTTTCTTCTTTTCTTTTTCTTTTCTTTTATTTTATAACTTTTCTCCCAAGAGCCCTGGGTTCAGGAAAACAAATTAAAAATTGCTGGTTGATCTACTCAATGAATCCTATTACCAGAGGAATCATTTCACTTTCTTATCTTGTCTGCCATAAAAATAAGCAAAAAACTGTAGTTCAAGGGCATCTTAGCAAACTGTAGCATGTTGCACGTAAATGTATGGATAAACAAAATTTCTACCATCCCAGTACAGTGAAACCCACAGTTAAAAAACTAGGCTTGGAAGAATCAGGGAAAACTTAGAGTTTATTGAGTTCGGTTCTAGTCTCTGACAGCGAAAGGGAATGAGAAATAAGGCAACATCTTCAAAATCATTGCTTCTTTGTTTTGGGTCTGCTAGATTAGAAATTCCTGTTTATGAGAGAAAGTTAATCTATCTTCCATGTCTTGTCTCCATTTTACTTGACTCCATATGGTCACTAGCATATAAGTTAGAGGAAATTATGTCTTTAATTAATAAATAAATATATGAGTGAATGAATCATTTTATTGAAGAAGTACAGAGAGCATTTTCTATCTGTGACATGAAGGGAAGAATATTATATAGGAAGCCAGAGGTGTGAAAATGGGTGCACTGTCCAACTGCACCCCTCAAAAATGCAACATTTCATAAAGTCTTTGCTACGGTATCCCAGCAACTTATATATGTTTTCAGTGCCATCAACCTGTATATTTGTATGAAAGAGAATACTGAAGTTCCCTTGTAATCCCTAGTTCCCAAAGACAAGAATATATATAGCCTGGCACACATTAGGAGCTATATCATTGTTGGTTTGAAACCAAACTTTCTCATCTCTTGATTTTCTTCAAGTTGCCTTTTGTGATTCTCCACCAAATTTTACAACCACACATGTGACTCCTCTTCCTCTCAATAAAAAGAGATCTTTTCCAAAGCTAAGTCCATATCTATCTTCCCTTTGCTTTACAAATAATGGCTTCAGTAATAACTATTAAAGAAAAATTATTCTGGTGCTTGTTAAAGATGATAAGGAAGATTTTTATCAAGGGACTATTGCAATGGGGTTTTGAAGTAGGAGAGATTCAGTTCAACTCCAAATACAGTAAGAGCAAATGGAGATTTGTAGCCAAGAAGCAGTGTGGGGATCAGTGGAAAGAAAATTACTTAGCAGGAACATCAGGGGTAAGTGAACCCTACTTGAGAGGACTACTGCTGAAGGCAGGCGAGGTGATAAGATTTTGAGGGTGGGGCATGAGAAATCTAATTAGATAGAGAGAGTAGGGGATTCTCACCAAACTGATCCAGAATCATTCTTGCTAAAACTGGACTAAGCTGGCCAAGAAAAGAGCCCAAGGTTGAGGCCTAGTTGAGAAGAGGGTTCAGAGGAGCTTGCCTCAAGTTTGGTCAAAGGAGAGAGCATTTTCTAGTTCTCATGTTCAGTCAAATGATTTACCAAATCTTTATTTCTACCTCTGATCTCTTTTTCATTAATCAAATCCTATATTCCCAATGGAAGGAATCTCAAATCCATTATGCTCAATATTGAGGTCTTCCCATTTACTCTCCCTTTCCTGCATGTCCTTCTCTGTGTCATATTCTTCTCTCATTATCTTTTCATCAAGAGTTGAATGGCTACAGGGATGATCCCATCAATTCTATCTCCCTAACAACCACTCATCACCTCAGCTTTTACTTATTCACTGCACATCAGAAACTTTTGCCTCGCTAGCCCATGTCAATATTCTTCCCTTTGGAATCAACTTTTATGTTGCTGCCTGATTCAAGTTTATAGTTAGGCTAATTCCTTACAGTGATACGTCAATGAAAGTTATTCCCCCACCTAACTGCTTTCACTTATTTGTCCAAGTCTAGATAATTCAGTGTAAACTTCCTCCCAGCATCCAAATGGTAGGATGCTCATATTTACCTCTCACTTATGCCATTCCTGTAAGTAAGTGCAGAAAGAACAGGACTTTGAGAACCAGAGAAACCTAAATTTGAAATTTAAGCCTTTTGTGTGCTAGTAACCTTAGAAGATATAGGTAATCGCTCTTAACCTGTTTTCTTATTGTAAAATGAAGACTTCAACTCTAAAACATCAGAGTAATAAAATCAGATGAAAGATGCAAATACATGGCATACATTAGGGTCACACATGTAAGCGCATTTTCTCCAAGACAACTCCCCTTTTTAACTGTTAAGTTACCTGAGCATAAGAACAATTAATTAATCACAATAACGCAAGCAGGAGCTAGATTTTGCAGTCAGAGGACAGCATGTTTGAACCTGTCACTCAAAAGCTGTATTGAGAAATTCAGTGCATTTATCAGAATGGCAGTTATCTCACATGTAAGACAATTAAAACTGTGTCCAGGATTAAATGAGATACTATATGTAGAAACACTAATGTGAGTCCTCTCCTGTAAAGAACTAAATAAATTATTTTCAACTTTTTCCCACTGTTTACAATAACAAATAGATAGTGGTCTGTCAGAGATTTATGAATTAGTGACTATTGGTTTCATTGTGTTACTCCATTATTAAATGCAATTTTTCAATCTGTTTATTGGCCTGCTTTAGGAATAAAAAGAACTGTCAAAACTTTAAATAATTTATTATCTTATGCTTTTCTTTTCTGGAATATGGTTTTGAAGATTCCAAAAATACCTTATCCTGTCTATTTCAAATATGTTTAATAAATGTCAGTGCCTAAAATATTAAATATTAGTTTCTGATTTCCATTTTTTGGAACAATCAAGTATTGATGGGTATGTATTTTGAGAATAAAATTACTAAAAAAAATTTCAATGATCATTAAAAGGATCATGTAGATCTAGTTTCTAAGTGTACAATAACACGTATCTACCTGTATCCATAAACACATGAAATATTCAAATATGGCATTTCATTTCAGCCACTGATATTGCAGTTAGAGTGTATGGACTTAGTTAATTGTGCAATGCAATATTTAAAAAAAAGGAAAATTAATCATTATTCAGCATTCATTTCTCCACCTATTTTATTTGTCTTGGATTAGTGAAATGGCTTCATTTCAGGCTTTTAGACTAGATCAGCAAATTCACTTGTGCTGATTGTACTCACAGAGATTTGTGATATTGGCACCTCACAGCTACGTGTTTTGAGATTGAGGTGTGAGAGGCTCACTGTGCTATAATCACATGGGCTTACTCCACTGGACTATGTGTACATTACTGCAATTGAACTAAAATGGTTCTGTTTTTCACCAAGCGTGGTTTAGCCATGCATCAATACATTTTTAATTAAAAGTGTGTGACAGGTACAATAGTGGAGCACAGCAAATAATTTTCTCAAACATTCCATTTCCTCAAAGATAGGTATAATCAGAATCTTGTCTCTGTTAGTCAGTGAGAGAATATTTTTTATTAAGATGTTTCATTAAATGTCTGAAAACTTTGTGCTACATATTTGCAATTGGGTTGTAAGTACTCTACCATGGATACTTTACATGGTTATTTCAAAATAAAGCATTTGTGTTAGACAGAATTAAAATAGATGAGAAACAATCTAATGAGGCTTTTTATTATTTTTTTAACACTCATAATGAAGAGCTGAAAAATCAGTGGTGGTATGAATAGTAGAATCAATTAGAACATGACTTTTTCTGAAGCAGAGACATCAGAGTAGAAAGGTTAGACACAGAGGACCCAAGAGACTTACTCCAGGATTCTATACCAACGTTTGTGAACACCATGATGCTTATGTTGCTATATTGATATACAGATCTTCTAATCAATGTAGAGATCTTATAATCTCTCTAAATGATTTTTAAATATGAAAGATGGGCGACCAGCACAGACTACTTCTTGAATTCTCTGCAGTGCAAATTCTCCCAAACCAATAACCTAAACATGAAGTGGCAGTTCCAATTTTGCAGAAAACACGAGGTCTGGTGGTTTAATTACTGATGTAACAAATTGAGGGCCTTTATAAAAAAGGGATCTAGTTTTCTTTAATGATCATGCATTTTCAGAATTGATCTTTATACGATAGTTATTTTATATTTTGAAGGTCTATTAACTACTATTAACAAAGGCATTATAACTTACACTCTCAAAACTAGTGGAGTGATATTTTACTTCTGTGGAATTCCACAGACACTGAAGGGAGAAATTCAACATGGCATTCATGGATGGACTTTGGGCCATGTACTCAAAATGAGGTGCTTCCTCAATAGTGTTGTAAGATTCTCTCAGAAGACAACTCTGACAATATATGAACTGAACAGAAAGAATGTTTTGGTGAACTCAACAAAATTAATTAACTTATTAGTGTTGGCTATGTGTTTAAAAGTTGCCTCACTACTAAAATTATGTACTACATTTATAGGTAAGATTTTCAAGGCATTATTTTTTGCTTACCCTTGCATTATTGTATCATGGCAGAGCTCATCACATTAGGTTGGAGTGTTGTGGTCAACGTTTATAAATAAAACTATCAAAAATACAGACAAAGGAGATCTCTTGTGTTGAATTTAATTCCAATTCATTATATAATGGCATTTCTAAGATTAAAACATTAAATAAAATTAGTATCATTAAAGAAAGAAATGGTACGATGCTTTGGAGTGCACACATAAAATAGAATATTATTCAGCCATTATAAAAGAAATGTCATCTACCACAACATAGATAAACTTCCAAAACATTTTGGTAAGTGAAAGAATCCAGTTACAAAATGTCACATATTGTATGATATTCCATTTATAGCAAATATCCAGGTTTGATAAATCTATAGAAACAGAAAGTAGATTTATCGGTAACCTGGAGATTAAAGGAGGAGAGAATGAGGAAAATAAATTTTTAATGGGTAAAAGGTTTTACTTTGGAGTGATGGAAATGTTTTGGAATTAGGTAGAGGTGGTAGATGCACCACACTATGAAGATACTGAACACCACTGAATTGTTCCTATAAAAATAATTAATTTTATGTTATGTGAATTTCACTTCAACAAATTATTAAAAAAAAAGAACAACAGAATGTGGATTGAAGTTCAGGTATGTGCATAACTGCTATTCCTTCAATAATTAACTCAACACAACCTTTTCTAATCTGTGAAACAGCTCAGAAAATAGCTGTTAATTAAATTATTTCTTTTGTATCGTGGTTGTCTGAGATATACAGTACAAAAAGTAGTTAAGCCTTCCTCATATATGTACTGAACATAAGAAAATTTTCCCAACTACAAAGCAAATTGCTAAGACAAATACTTGAATTAAATTCATAATCTATATTAAAAAACATAGATATTATGCAACATCTCATATAATGCTGAGAAAAAACTGATCACACTGAGTGGATCTGTCCACAATATGGAAAATAAACTGGATTTTCAGATAAAAAGATGAATGATGATTCGGTTTGCTTTCTCAGTGAGAGTGAATTTTCACATCTTATTGATGTATATCGAAGAAGTATTAATGTAATATTGGACAATGCCTTTGAGTTGTGTGTTTTCTCCTATCTTAGGAGAAAAAGTTAACCAATTTTATGAAGTTTTTTTACTTGTTACTTCTTTTCTTGTTTTTAAAATATTTTGCATCTTTACTGAGGTATAATTGACAAATAGAAATTATATATATTTAACTTATACAATGTGATGTTTTGAAATATATGCATTGTGAAATGATCACCATAATCAAGCTTTAATAATTAACATATTCATGACCTCACATAGTTGGTGTCTATTTTCTAAAGTATAGCTTGATTTATCAGAGGGGTCCCTCTACTTCACTGAAAATAATATAAAATCTTTTATCACTTTCTGTCACTATTGTGTGAGTTTGTAATTGGTGATATATTGACCTTACAGGAGATAACAAACATACTGATCAGCCTTATAAAATCCAATTTGCAGACATTTAGCAATTTAATTAGTTAGCCTTAATGAACTGCTTTTGAATTTTTGATCCATTTTAATGAATTATAGATACAATGAAGCTCAATAAGAATAACCAAAATCGCAAATTTAAAACTATAATGTACAAAAGAAATGTTAAGCGAAAAGAGGTTTTTTTTTTTTTTTCCTTCCGAAAATTTTATTGGGGGAAAACTACAAAACATTTACAGTACAATGTTTATAGTCACAATTTGTAGTGAGCTGAATTCCCAAAATATATTACCACTCAAGTTGACTTATCTTGTTACATTCAAAAATCTACTCTGTTAAAGTAGTCCAGAGAGTACATACATAGTGCTCCAACTGTATCTACGTACAACCAACACTCCATTTTAAGTGTACAATTAAATGATTTTCAGTGAATTTACCGAGGTGTACAGTTTATCACATGAATCAGTTTTTGAGGAATTCCTTTCCCCTATTGAGACCGCTAATTCCGCTCCCCAACTACTTTTCAAGCATATCCCACCCCTCCACAGTG
>CAUYRT010073518.1:0-19055 GCA_963574885.1 Lepilemur ruficaudatus
GGCCTCTGTAATTGTGTGAGCCCATTCCTCATAATAAATGCGTCTCTCTCTCTCTCTCTCTCTCTCTCTCTCTCTCTCTCTCTCTGTCTCTCCACACACACACACACACACACACACACACACACACACACACACACACACTCTGTTGATTCTGTTTCTCTGGAGAACTCTGACTAATACAGGGAAACATCACCATTTCTAGGTCACACAATTGGTGTGGCAAAGTCAGATCTGAACTTTGTCTAACTCCTAAATTTGCCTCTTATGGGAAAAAAAAATTAAAAACATGGGTCCTGCTTCTAGATGGTAACATCATTTTAGTATTGTTAATGGACAGAACATTTTTCACTGGACATTACCACTACCACCTTTCGTCTGGATGGTGCTTTATAATTCCCAATAGCATTCTCACAACAAATGAGGTAGGCAGAGCAGACATTAATCACATCCACTTAGGAATGAGGAAATGGGTTCAGCCTTAAGGGCATGGCGAGGCAGCTGGTCCTTTGGGACCAGGGAAGCTTGTGGAGCCCATCTGATGAGTTTTTTTTGTTGTGGTTATTGCATTTTTCAGCTCTAAAACTTCCATTTGGTTCTTCCTTATATCTTCTGTTTTTGCTAAGACATTTTATTTCTTTGATGAGGGTTTTGTTTGAGGGGTGGTAGTCAGTGCTCATTGAAGAATCTGATCACAGTCGCTGTCAGATAATTCTAACATCTCTATTATCTTGGTGTTGGCCCCCATTTTTAATTCAGTTTGAGGTCTAACATTTTCTTTGAGTGACAAGTGATTTTCTATTTATACGTAGATATTTTATGTATTGTGTTAGGAAACTGTGGCCCTTATTTACATATTCTGTTTGAACTGGCTTTCTTTGACACAGCTTTACCATGGAAAGGGGAGGAATTCTGCCTTATTTCTGCCAGGCAGAAGTAGAAATTTGTGGTCCTCAGTTGGCCTCCACTGGCATGTAAGGGAGACTCCTATTAACTGGTGGGGGCTGGAATTCTGGTTCCCAACCAACCTCGTCTTGACTGGCATGTTGGTACGGTGGCCTCACTGCCATTGGACAGTGGTGAAAATCTTGACTGTCCATCAGGCGTCCCCTGACAACACTTAGCAGAGAAGGGAAGGGACATTTCATTACTGCCAGGTAAGGGTGGAAGTCAAGTCTCCCCACCTGAAACTGTAAAAATGGATGAGGATAGGTGACTAAATATAAAAAAAAAAAAAGGAATGAGGAAATGAGTCTCTGAGGTTAAGAGACTTGCTCAAGGTTAGTGGCAGAGACAGGGGGCCCAGACCCAGGGCTCCCAGTTCATACACTGCTAAAGGTACCAGAGTAGATTCCCCATCTCTTCCTGCACACAGTATTGGTGATACAGGCTTCTTTCTAGTGACTTCCTTCATTAGGTCAAGACCATTTTTGGCATTCTGCTGTGACAAAATAACACCATTGCTTTTCAAAAGTAAGCCAGTCTCTTAAAGAAAAATCAAGATATTTGTTTTTGGAGGAGGGGGAGATACTCCAAAATAACTTCATTCAAGTATCCATACAGCACTGTATTCATACCTCTATTACAAGACTTCTTTCATGCAGTATATTGAAATTAAATGCAATTCCAGTCCTTAGCATCAGACCAGGTAGTAGAACCAAGGGATGACAGAAGAGAGACAATTACACATCTCAGCAGAATAATGTAACACACCTGGCACTGCCACAAAGAATTTCACAGCATCCCGGTGCCCATGGAAGCAAAGCTGTGCATGTGCCATTGAACAATAGGGTATAAATGTTCCTGGAGTCACTTTATCGCTGTTTTCATCACCATATACGCGGATTACACTTCCAGGATGATTTCCTGGTGCTCCTGAGGTTTTATTTGCTGCAACAGAAAAACCAAATACCAAATATTTTCCCCTAGAAAACAGTAATGGTGCAAGAGGTTACTGGTTAATCCTTATGATATTATCTAAAAGCTACAGCCAGTTGAGATAAAACAAGGGCAGCATTGCCAATTCAAGACAAAGCTGGGGGAAAAAAGATACAGCATGCTAGTTATTTTTAAGTACCTCAGTAAATGGAGTAGGGGATTTTGCCAGTCTAGCAATAACTAAGCTTGCTTTTTAAATACATCTATTAATTTTTTAAAAATCATTTTAGTTAACAAAAGAAAACAGATTTGACTCTTAGGTGTATCTATTTTGGTTTTAATCCTCATTTTAGAAAACTACCCATTATATAACGTAAATAGATGTATTTTTAAATAAAATCTTTTTTATAGTTTATCTTATTTTGATCCTCTGTAGTAAGAATATTTCCCTTGAGGGGGTGGTAAAAAGTTGTGCTTTTAAGAATCCAGCCACTATAATAGAGTAGCTCTTATTTACATGAGACTGATGGTTTGCTGGGTTATTGTAGAATGACCAGACTCACAAAACATCCCCATTCCATGGGCGAGTAAGTGAATGAAAGAAACAGGATCAGTAATACAAGTAAACAATGTAAATTAATGACAGTTTAAGAGATGTTCCATGTTTATATTGGAAAGAAAACAAAGTCTGAAAGAAAGTTCAGCTGCAACAAAAGATGATAAATAGACTAAGCTGCTGAGCAGTTTGGTGGCCATGTAACAAACATTAAAAAAAAAAAAACAACACCTGCTGCAATGCAGTGACTGCAAGTGGATGACATTTAGGAACAGTCAAGAGGGTACTCTAGAGAAGTGGGAACAGCCTCCCAGTGGCTACAGAAGCCAGGAGGAAGAGTTTGGTTCAGGATCTGCACTTACCCCTCAGCCCCAGTAAACGTCCCTGGTGGAGGATTACGGCTAAAGTGAGAAAGGAGGAAAGGGGACATGGAGAGGTGCACGACAGGGAGGAGAGAATTATTGTGAGCCACCACTCTCAGCGTCTTCTATCTGGTAACCTGCGCTCAAAGCTCCTAGCAAAATTAATAGGATCCCACTTGGCATAATACCAAGTAACACAGAAAGCTCTTAACCAATGCCTCCATAGAATCTCTCTGCTCAAAAAAGACAATTTGATTTACTGTGATTTGGGTGTTTTTTTTTTCTAATTATAAAGCAATTTTAGTGAATCTGAATCAAAACACTGAGAACCTAATGAAGAGCATTTCCTAAATGCTAAAATTTCTCCTTTATTTTTCTCTGTGTGTGTGTGTGTGTGTGTGTGTGTGTGTGGTCTTTTTTTAAAGAAATTCTGTTCTGGTAAGTGCATAAAATGAGACTCTCTTAAACAGCTGGGATAAAGAATGTGGCCTTCTTGAAAGGCTCCAGATATGCCTTCTAGTCCTTCTCCCTCCCTTTCCCTTGAAAAAAGGTAGGGTGATTCTGAGGAATGGGTTTATTGACTTATTTTATGGACTTACGGCTTTTGTTTTCAAACTATTCCTTGCCCATGAATTTTGCAACACAAAAACACTTACTTAATGGATGATCAATGTAATGGAACACCACATGAGAAACAATGTATATTCTGTTCACAAAAAAATAAACCGCATTCTTTTAAAACAGAGAATAGATGGTTGGTCTGCAGCATAAGTAAGGAAAGGCTTGCTGACCTCCTGAGAAACTTCAACTTTTTTTAAACCTCAAATAAGGCACATGGAATATCCTCAACTATCTGCCAAGGAGATAGGCAAAACTAGGATGAATGCTAGGTAGTGTGTCTGGACACTGGTGTAATAAAGTTGAAGAAAAATGGACTTCACAGATTTGCCAATATATAAACAATTCCCTCTACCTAAATTCTAGACATAACTATTTCCTGCAACTCTCCATTTGTCCTGTGGCAGTTATCTAAAAACATACTTACTTTCTGTCAGTGGGATGGAGATAATGACACCGTTTCCTGTCCCCACCCACAAACGATTGCAAGACACCATAAGAGCTGTGATCCTCACAAACGAGAAGCCCAGTTTTCCAGTACCTGTAAGGGAGAGAGGGAACATTCGATTGAGAAACTAGAGCAGACAGTGTTTTAGATTCCAAGCCCCTTAGAGTAGCAGGATTAATACAACAGAGAAAAAAATGTAACCAGAGCTGGATGGACGTTTCCCGAAGGTGCACATCAAAACAAACTCTTACTTGGCCATATCATCTATCTGACAATTCAGAGTTAATGGGGAAAAAAAATCTCAAAGTGGGTAGCATTACATTTTTAGTCAGAAGAAAGGTACACAGGAAATAAGGTATATCAGGAAATATGACACAGGATTTAGTTTGAGAGCTGCAAAACCAAACCAAAACACAAAACAAAACAAAACAAAAAATCCCAACAAAAACCAGAATTCACTAGATTGGGAAATCAAACGTCCTTTGATTTTAAAAGCTGAAAAAATTCCAGTTTGCTGTAAATTTCTTTGCACAGATAAAAACAACCTTTGCTAACAAAGCCTACACCTTTTCCCTTGTTTATATACTTAGGTTTTAAAGCAGTTTATAAATATTAGGATATAAATAATTTAGGGAAAACGGATGCATTTTTGTACCATATTTCAAGTGAATTTTTACAACTGATCTTATTTTCGGTGACATGAGAGGCAAATTATTAAACAGACAACACATTTAAGACAGGCAATATTAGTCATTCTTAGGTTCTACTTACAACAACTGAGGGCATGATCATAGAACCACAGGTTAGAAGGAGCCTTTACTACCATTCAGTTTAAGCTAGAAACCTTTAACCTACAGTCAAAGTATAACCATGAAATTAGTTTGTGTTTGTGTGTATATATATGCCTGAGTCTAGGGAGAGAGTCATAGCTATAATTAGGTTCTCTGAGGGCAGGAACCCTAAAAAAATTAAAAACTACTGATCCAGTTCAACCTTTCGTCATTAAAGGAATAACTTATGACATCCCTAATAGTCCATAGCACTGGGTTAGGTGCTAAGGATACAGCAGAAAATAAGACAGAGATGGTCCCTGCCCCTCATGGGGCTTAAGAGTCGGTGGGGAAGACAGTGAACACGAATCACATAATACCAGTACAATCACAAATTAATGACAAGCCCACAAAGAAAAAGCATAAGAGGACCTAAGTGAAGGTCTCTCCTGGAATGACACATAGCCTATGATCTGAAAGTTAAGTGAAAAGAGACTAAGAGCTTCCCAGGCAGAGGATACAGCACATGCAAGAATCCTGAAATGGGAAGGAGCTTGTTGAGCTGTGGGTCAGAATGGGTAGAAGAGACTGAGCAAGGAGAGTGGTCCAGCCCACGTCAGTTCTCCTAGTCATGGGACAAAATATCGCCTCACCTAAAGGCAAGAGTAGAAGTATGTCAAGGTAATATTTGCACATTAGTTACTAGGCAGAGAACAGATTGAAGTGGAAACAGGCAGCCCAGTTAGGAGGCTCATGGTTTTTCCGGGTGGAAAGGATGGTTGCTTGGCATAGGGGGAGAGTGGTCGAGATAAAGAAGTAATTGATTTAATATATTTTTGGAGGCAGACTTGACAGTTCCCAGTGATGATCAGATGTGAGGAATAAGAGGTGTCAAAAATGATTCCAGTTTCTGTCAAGAACCACAGGATCAACTGGAGCATTTGTTTGACATGTTTAGTGACAAAAGTTCACTATTCCTCAGGCAACTTACTCATTGGTTCTACACAGCATTTTAGACATTTAAAAATACAACAAAAGCCAGGAGCAGTGGCTCACACCTGTAATCTCTGCACTTTGGGAGACTCAGGAAGCATGATCGCTTAAGGCCAAGAGTTCAAGACCAGCTTGGGCAACATAATGAGACCCTGTCTCTACAAAAATTTTCAAAAACAAAAAAAATTAGCTGGGTGCGATGGTGCACATCTGTAGTCCCAGCTACTTGGGAGGCTGAGACAGGAGGTGTTTGAGGTTACAGTGAGCTATGATCATGCCAGTGCACTCCAGCCTGGGTGATGGAGTGAGACCCTATCTCAAAAATAAAAATATAAATAAATAACAAAATAAAAAAGATAAAACAAGAGCTGACTGTGGTGCTGTGCACCTGTAGTTCCAGCTACTCTGGAGGCTGAGGCAGGAGGAACCCTTGAGCCCAGGAGTCCGAGTCCAACATGGGCAACATACTGAGACTGCATCTCTAAAAATAAATAAGCAAATAAATAAAACATTCTCTTAAATTGGCAAAGATAAAATGTTTTGGAAGCTTACCTAACATTTTGCTTACATAAGGCTCAATGTCCACATCCTGCAGATGTTGGGAAGTGTGTGCATGATAGAGGCGGAGTGTGGAATCCAAACGAATGGAGACCCATACACCATCACCCACCCACGCGAGCTGTCGCACTTGGCTCTCCTTCCTGGGGTGCGCATCAAATGATTTCTAGGAGAGATTGTCCGATCACAAACTTACTTTTGTTACAAGGGAGTTCGTATTTTAAAACTGTTAATTTGCACAATTTAGCAGACTTATTTATTAAGAGAGAAGCCTAAATATTATATACTAAACATATGATTACTCTTATATACACAATTGCTTTCAACCTAGAATGCAAAACAAAATGAACCACAGGATGTTGGACCTCCGCACTATATAGGATATCAATTTATGAAAGCAATATTGGCACAATACTGGCATATTCACACTATGTAACAGTGTTCAACAGAAAGATTTTGCTCTCTGGATTTTGTGTTGATGTAGAGCAATACATGAAGTAAGACCCTATTTGTAATTTTAAAAAAAGGAACTCACATTGCTGCGTATGTGTGTGTACAGGCTGAGCATCCCTACTCCAAAAATCTGAAATCCAAAATGCTCCAAGATCAGAAACTTTTTGAGTGCCAACATGACACCACAAATTATCTGGAACACATTATTTTTTCACTGTATTAATGGTATGCCTTATTTTTTACTGTTTTTATGTGTGAAAAAGTATAAGAAAATGATTGCTTACTGGTAGCATATAAATTCAGAGTCAGGAATGACAGTGATGCCAAACAACTAGAGATTATCCATATGTGTGGCTGAGATAGTGGTACATACACTTTCTGATGGTTTAATGTACACTAACTTTGCTTCATTAACAAAATTATTAAGAATATTGTATAAAATTACCTTCAAGCTATGTGTATAAGGTGTATATGAAGCATAGATACATTTCATGTTTAGACTTGGGTCCCATCCCCAAGATACTTCATTATGTATATGCAAATATTTCAAAATCCTAAAAAATCTGAAATCCAAAACATTCTGGTCTCAAGAATTTCAAATAAGGGATACTCAATCTGTGTATATATCTGGATGCAAAGAATAGATATGAAAAACAAACACCAAATGGTTAACTTTGGGCCTTCCAAGAAAGGGAATTCCATTTGGGGCAGGGGGGGAGAATTTTCACCTGTTATAAATTTTTTAAACAATTAGAATGAATTTATGTATTGTGGCAAAAAAATTATAAGAAAACAATGCTAAGAGATATTTATCTTTACAACCTATTCCCAAGAAATGACTGCAATGTCATTTCTTGGTCTGAGACACATGTGGATGTGGCTGGATACATAGGGTGGGGGTGGGGACTCAGGAATCTTTTTCTCAACCAATCCTTATGTAACTAAACATATCAAGAACCATGTATTCAAATAAAACCTGTATTAATCTATGTATACATACACAGACACACATTTAAATATTCATATACGAATCCTTCCTTTAAAAAAAAACTTCCTACTCTCACAATCAAAGGTGGCAAGAGCTGAAAGTAATACAGAAAGCTAAGATATCCAAATATATTGCTGAAGTGTCCTAAAACACAAAGATTCAGTAAACAATTTCTAAAGAAGCTGAAAATAGTTATAGTCATATAGTCTTAGAGTAATACAAATTGAGTAAGTACAGAAAACATAGGCTAACTTGCCTCTATTTTCATGGCCTTTGGCTGAACCACATAGATTTTGTTCCTATAGCCACACCAGACTTTGTCATGTACCACAGTCATGCATCGGATAGAATGATGAGGCCGTCCGAGGTCTAAGAGGTGATAGTTTGACAAATCCCACTGCCCATCTTTAAAATAAGAAATAGATTATAGTTAACACATACCACCTTTTACTCAATTTCAACACAAGAAACATTCTATTTGGTTCTACAATTAAATATGTTGATGAAGCATCCAAAATATCATGTATTAGGTAAACTTTTTTATTTGCAGAGACTGGGTTCTCTTATTCTATAATCTGCAAAGTTGGATGAGACCTCAAAGGTCATCGGATCCAACCCAGCACCTAGCAACTGGACCCTCTTTAAAAATGCTCTCGAGGCCAGGTGTGGTGGCTCATGCCTGTAATCCTAGCACTCTGGGAGGCCCTGGTGGGAGCACTGCTTGAGGTCAGGAGTTTGAGATTAGCCTGAGCAAGAGTGAGACCCTGTCTCTACTAAAAATAGAAAGAAATTAGCCAGACAACTAAAAACAGAAAAAACTAGCCAGGCATGGTGGTGCATGCCTGTAGTCCCAGTTACTCGGGAGGCTGAGGCAGGAGGATCACTTGAGTATAGGACTTTGAGGTTGCTGTGAGCTAGGCTGATGCCATGGCACTCTGGCCGGGGCAACAGAGTGAGACTCTGTCTCAAAAAAAAAAAAAAAAAAAAAAAAAGCTATCAAAACCAGTGATGTATAAGTTACAAGTTATCTGTTTATAATAATATTTTTAGAATTAGAATGGACTTGGGTTTATTTGGTGGATATTACCTCACTCACATTTTGATGTATTTGAGGCAACTCATTACTAACACTTCAGGGATTGTGCATACTATATTTTCAGTGATAATAGAAATACGAATGAGAACCAACCGCCAGAAGCTTGCTTTGCTTTGTTAGCTTTGCTTGAACAATTTCAGCGAAAGAGCTACCTCAGCGAAAGAAATAGCTGTTCTATTTTCAGATAGATAGCTATAAATGTCTGAAAAATATTCCCCATACTTAGCTAAAGCCTGCCTCCTTGTATGCAATCACCCATTGGTCTGCAGTTTTACCCAGGGGAAACCCAAGAATAAATTCAGTCCAAACTTCTTTGTTACAGTCCCATGTCTTCTCCTTTCAAAACCAAGCATCTCTGGCATGTGCTTTGTACCTATCACAGTTTATAGACCCTGCATCCTAATCTATTTTGTTGAAGTCCGTTGAATATGCTCTTATCTAGCGTAGAAGAGCAGGATTATCAACCATGCCTGTTTTGGACACTTTATTTCCATGAGGCTTAAGGCATTAACTAACTCACATTGAGTTTAGAGTCAACCTTTAGATAATTCTCACTCTTCAGACTTACCTCCCCCATCTTGCTCTTCTGAACCCAAATGCAGGGCTTTGCATTGATTCTTACTAAATGCATTTTGTTTTTCTTGTTCTGTCAACGTAATTTTGCATTCAGTTTATCTAACGTTTATTATTCCATTTTTTCTAGGCTCTTCCACTTACTAGCTGAGGGACCATGAACAAGTGACTGAAATGCTCTGTGCCACAGTTTTCTCATCTATAAAATGAAGATGACAACAGAACCTTCTTCATAAGTTGCTGTAAGGATTAGATACAGATAAAGTCTGTAAAGGGCCTGAACAAGGTAAAATAGAGCCCTCTCACCCTTTAATGATACAGTGTCATTAACCAGCAATCTCTAGGTACTAATCAATTGCAAAGGCACCTAACTATCATCTACCCCACATCTACCCCAAAGGCACCTAACTATCATCTACTCCAAGCCCAAAAGGATATGAGACATTTGGAAGAGTCCTTCTAAAATCCAAATTCAGTATATCATCTATGTTTCATAATATTTCCCTGATCTACCAATCTAGTGGGTAGGAAATGAAGTACCATTTTTGGTTGACAACATATACAAAGATGTTTAGAAGTTTAGTACTAAATGCCCTTAATTTAGTTATTCAAGGTATGTTTTCTGATACTACCACGCCTCCATCTATAAATAAAATAATGGTTAAAGGGGAAGAATATAAGTATGTGAGACAAAAATAATTTAAATCTTACGCAATTAAAAATTATTTTTAAAAACTCTCCAAATGTAAATGGATGCAAACTGTTTTCAAAACATGGGAATATGGCAGGGCCAGGTGGCTCACACCCAAATCCTAGCACTCTGGGGGCCGAGGCAGGAGGATCACTTGAGGCCAGGACTTTGAGACCATCCTGAGCAAGAGCAAGACCCCATCTCCACAAAAAATAGAAAAATTAGCCAGGCATGGTCATTTGTACCTGTAGTCCCAGCTACTCAGGAGGCTGAGGCAGGAGAGTTTTAGATTGCAGTGAGTTACCATGATGCCACTGCTCTCTAGCCAGGGTGACAGAGTAAGACTATGTCTCAGAAAAACAAAACAACAACAAAACAAAGGACCAGAACAAAATACCCTCACCAAATTTCTCCTAATTGAATAAGTGTATGAATAAAAAACAAATGCTTCTATATCACATTATATAAGAGTACCAGAACATGCTGAACTGCTTGTTCATTATGGTAAATATATTTCCCCTGAGGTGTGTTGTTTGTTTTATTTTTTTCAAGACAGGGTCTCCCTTTGTCACCCAGGCTGGAGTACTGGTGTCATCATAGCTCACTGCAGCCTTGAACTCCCGGCCTCAAGCGATCCTCTTGCCTGGGCTTCCCAAAGTGCTGGGATTATAGGCATGAGCCACCTCGCCCAGCTTTTCCCTGAGGTATATACTGTTAATGTATACCACCACATAGGCACTAATACACTTACTGACGTCACACATTGTTTTGGGTCTTTTGAGTGGTTTTTCTTTGTTTTGTTTTGTTTTGAGCTGGGGACTTGCTCTGTCACCTGACCTAGAGTACAGTGGTGCACTTGCAGCTCACTGCAACCTCAAACTCCTAGGCTCAAGAGATCCTCCTGGCTCAGCCTCTCAAATACCTAGGACTACAGGTGCATGCTGCTACACCTGGACAATGTTTATTTTTTGTAGAGACAGGGTCTCACTATGTTGTCAGGCTGGTCTCAAGTCCTGGCCTCAAGTGATTCTCCCATCTTGGCTTCCCAAAGTGCTAGGTTTTTCTTTTTTTGAGACAGAGTCTCATTCTTTTGCCTGGGGTAGAGTGCCGTGGCGTCAGCCTAGCTCACAGCAACTTCAAATTCCTGGGCTCAAACCATCCTTCTGCCTTAGCCTCCCAAGTAGCTGGGACTACAGGCATGCGCCACCATGCCCGGCTAATTTTTTCTATATATTTTTAGCTGGCCAATTAATTTCTTTCTATTTTTTAGTAGAGACGGGGTCTCACTCTTGCTCAGGCTGGTTTCAAACTCCTGACCTTGAGTGATCCTCCTGCCTTGGCCTCCCAGAGTGCTAGGATTACAGGCGTGAGCCACCGCGCCCAGCCTCCAAAGTGCTATGTTTGAGCCACCACACCAGGCCTTATACATTGTTACTATTCAGCTTAAACCTTCATTCTTTCTTCTACTAAGTATTACTTCTTCAAACCATAAAGTCAATCTGCTTAAAATGCTTTGCAAAGCAACAAGTTATTCATAACCACTCACCAACTCCTCTGTGAAAGATTGCAAGGGTGCCATCAGCCAGGGCCACTAAAACAATTCCTTTCACGTGTCTGCAAACAGGAAAAGGGATTTCAGAACTCTCCATTCAGGAACACAGAAGGGACTACATGCCACTGAACTAGTTCAGAGCCTTGTAAAGAACCAACCTGTGATGAGATGAGGAGCTTACACCAGAACATAAATGAATACACTGCTTTCTTCATTGTGAATGTCCTGCTTGAAAAAAAGGTCAGCTGAACTAAATAAGTGGCATTATGGAATCTCAGTTGTTTCACTTTCTGGCCCAAGCTCCTGCTCTCATTACAGACAGTCAACAAACTCTGCAGACCAGAGACACACACCTTGAGTGGAATTAACAGAGTCAGCCCTGTGGACTGTCTGATTTTTGTTAGTCACCGTATAGAAAAAGACTAGATCAACTAGATCAACATATTCACAAACTATCAATAATATTTTAAAACAAATATAAATTAATAGGTACCGGTTCTCTCCCTGAAGTACTAAAGAACTAGTATGGTTAAGGAACCAATCTGGCAAGTTTTAGTTTTCTGTTTTCCTTTTAGTTCTACTTAGTTTTCTGTTTTCCTTTTCTGTTACAGAATTTCATTCTCACTCAACTTCTCTAGTTCCATAAAAAGGGTTTAAAAAAAGCAAACAACCTGGGTACTGACTTAGTCATGAAATGCATCTTAGCTTCAAAAGTCTTAAAATCCAGTTTATACCAAAATACATAGTTTTAACAGGAAGAATTTCAAAAATAAAACTTACACAATACTGAGAATCGAATCTTTAAGTTTGATGGAATGGAGACATTTCCTCCACTGGGCTACAGATGAATGGACATACAAACTGCAAGAACAAAAGCAAGACTGGTAAGGCAGAGAGAACATCAAGACACTGCTTAAACCCAATAATAACCACGAAGTTCATTCAGAAGGAAAGAAGAACAACTACAGATTTTGCTGCTGCTTTGGCACAATGGTTGGAAAACAAAAATGAGAGTAAAGGTAGGCCCGAGGCAGAGAAATAGGCTGCTTAAGGAAACAGAAACATAGCAAGACTGAAAAGCAAGAACTAGTGCGATGCATAGTCAGTCAGTTTCAGGGTACCCCACGCTTTAGAGTCCTTGGCTAAAATCCTCGTTTGGAATCACCTTACTTCTCCACTACACTATAACTTGTGGGTAACAAAGTGGTCCACACAGGGACAAACTATGGCCTGCAGACCAAATCCAGCCTGCCACCTGTTTTCACACAGCCTGAAAACTAAGAATAGTTTTTACATTTTTAAATGATTGGGGGAAAAATAAAGAGTATTTCATGACATGGAAGATTTATATGAAATTCAAATTTTAGGGCTCATAAATAAAGTTATATCAGAACATAGTCAACATTAAGTTTGCCAACCCCTCATTTTATATTATTGGACCCATATGGAATAGACATACTATAGATTGAGTATCCCATCCAAAATGCTTGGGACCAGAAGTGTTTTGGATTTCTGATTTTTTCAGATTATGGAATATCTGCATTATACATAACAGTTGAGTATCCTTAATCTGAAAAACCAAAATCTGAAATGCTCCAATGAGTATTTCCTTTGAGCATGACCTGTGAGTGTCAGCACTCAAAAACGTTTGAGGGCTGGGCACGGTGGCTCACGCCTATAATCCTAGCGCTCTGAGAGGTCGACGCAGGCAGATCATTTGAACTCAGGAGTTCAAGACCAGCCTGAGCAAGCGTGAGACCCTGTCTCTACCAAAAATAGAAAAAATTAGCTGGGCATGGTGGCGCATGCCTGTAGTCCCAGCTACTCGGGAGACTGAGACAGGAGGATTGCTTGACCCCAGGAGTTTGAGGTTGCTGTGAGCTAGGCTGACGCCACAGCACCCTAGCCTGGGCAACAGAGTGAAACTCTGTCTCAAAAAAAAAAAAAACAAAGTTTCAGATTTTGGATTTTTGGATTAGGGATGCTCCATCTGTAGTAACCTTGCCTAACCTTTGGAAATGCACAATTCTGTAAAACTCCCCATACTAGTAGAAAATGAACAAATCATGTAATGTTATTATCCTCTGAGCTTTCACACTGTGATTTGTTCTGCCTTTCCTAGTGACTCTACTAAATAGTTATGTTTGGGATTGGGCCTTCCTGCAGCAAAACACATTAGTTTAATCCCAGTTTCCCTGCCCACACTGTAGCCTTATACATCAAACATTCTCTGTCTCTGTGCTGTTCAGGATCTTCTATTTCTGGATAACCCAGATTTAAAAATCTTATTTACCTCTTCTTCCAAGAATATTATGTAAAGGGAACATTCTGTGACCAAAAGAAACATATGGTTTACCATTCAGAACCAATACAAGCCCAGTTTATGAGGTAATTGCAACATAATTTCAAATTTTGTGGGTATATACAATTCTCTGCATTAATACTCACTTTTTGTTTGTATGTGTATTGACCACATTATACTTACCTTCTTATTCCAAAATCAAAAGTAAAAGAATAAATATACTCTAATATTTAAAGTGTTGGCACTTACCAGCCATTTTGTGCTCCTAGCCACATAGTTGGTAACAGACTACTCATTTTCTGGGCTTCTTCTCTCACCAGGTCTTGTTCATTTGGCAATACTGGTATTTGATCTTTATATGCCTCTGAGTCATTACTGGGAAGGTGAGGCAAAAGGAAAATATTGTGAGTACGCTTAGCTATGGTTTTCAGGGACTGAACATTTCTACATTTAAGTTTATAGTCAAAAAAAAAAAAATCAAACATTAAAATTCCAGAAAAGCCAAAGTTAAATGCTTACCTCAAATATATTTCAACAATTGTACCAGAAATATTAACTAGTAGGACGCTCAAGGTACAATTAAGGGAGTAAGACACGGTAATGAAATATAGCAGTTAAAACTCAGACTATAATTATGGCTCTCCCTTAGTTAATGTGAATTGTATCATAGTTTCTTCTTGGGGTGAGAGAGGAGGGAGGGATGGTTTATTTTTAAAGCAACCCCTAACACACACACAGGAGGATGACATATAAAGAATTTCCTGGCCAGCATGGTGGCTCACACCTGTAATCCAAGCACTCTGGGAGGTCAAGGCGAGAGGATTGCTTGAATTCAGGAGTTCAAGACCAGTCTGAGCAAGAGCAAGACTCTGTCTCTACTAAAAATAGAAAAATTAGCCAAGTGTGGCACCATGCGCCTGCAGTCCCAGCTACTCAGGAGGCTGAGGCAAGAGGATCACTAGAGACCAGGAGGAGTTTGAGGTTACAGTGAGCTTTGTTCATGCTACTGCATTCCAGCCTGGGCAACAGAGAGACTGTCTCCAAAAAAAAAAAAAAAAAAGTTTTTCCTAAAATAAATTAATAAACCGAAATATGCTTAATAGTCTATCACAAAACCTTCCTTTTGAATCATCAGGGCATAATTAGTAAATGATATATAACTGGACTATAAACTTCAATACATGACTTTATTCTGAAATTAATAAATATTAATTGACTCTTGGCTGCTCTATACACTAATAACAATATTAAACTTTACAGTTTAGGCTGGGCATGGTGGCTCACGCCTATAATCCTAGCACTCTGGGAGGCCAGGCAGGAGGATCGCTCAAAGTCAGAAGTTCTAAACCAGCCTGAGCAAGAGTGAGACCTCATCTCTACTAAAAAATAGAAAAGAAATTAATTGGTCAACTAAAAATATATAGAAAAAAAAATTAGCCAGGCATGGTGGCGCATGCCTGTAGCCCCAGCTACTATGGAGGCTGAGGCAGAAGGATCGCTTGAGGCCAAGAGTTTGAGGTTGCTGTGAGCTAGGCTGATGCCACGGCACTCCAGCCCGGGCAACACAGTGAGACTTTGTCTCAAAAAAAAAAATCTTTACAGTTTAAAGGATCCAGTTTAAAGAGACACTCCTGCCCCCATCTAGAGGGAATCTAGCAAAGGAAGGGAAGAAAATAAAAGAATTCACAAAATGGGCCTAGGTTAACCAAACCTTTAAGGAAGAGTCTAAAACAAATTGTTTTCTAATAAAATATTTGCATGAAAACTAAATTCAAAAAGTTCATTCAAGCCCATGTGGGAAACTCAAACTTCATAGCCAATTTAATAAACAATGGCCAATTTTGCTGATAACTGGAGTGGAAATGAGAGTAGGGGTGGGGATTAAAATGACAAAGTTACTAATAGAGTGGAAGACAGCAAGTACAACAATTTAAAAAAAAAATCATACCAGAGGAGAAAATGACCAAGAAGATTTTGACTCATATACAGTCATAGGCTGCAAAACAACACTGTGGTCCAATGATATACTGCATACACAATGGTGGTTCCGTAAGATTGTATTAAATAATACCATATTTTTATTGAACCTTTTCTATATTTAGATATGGTTAGATACACAAATTCTTACCATTGTGTTACAACTGCATGCAGTATTCAGTACAGTAACATGCTGTACAGGTTTATAGTGTAGGAGCAATAGGCCATACCATCTAGGTTTGTGTAAGTGTACACTGTCATGTTCACACAGCAATGAAATCACCTAATGGTGTCTTTCTCAGAACATATCCCCATCATAAAGCAACACATGATTGTACTTTTATAGACAAGATTTTTTTTAAGTTGGAAGGAATAGAGAAGAAATAGGGGGAAAATATCCAGAGAGGATGAAGGGAAGGGAATAAATGAAGACAAAGTAGGAATAGGAACTAACACTTTTCAGTCCACCACAATAATGCAAATTAGTGGGAATATTTTAGCTGTTGGAGATTATTTTGGTTTCTTTTATTTGTGCACTTTACCCAGTTTCCTAAGCTGTTGACCCATTATCATACCTTGACTGGTACACCGGGGAGAGGTCTTCTGGGATTTGAACTCCCAAAGGATTTGTAAAGACATGCTCTGTGTACACGACAGTTTGGGAAATGTCCACAGTGTCTTCAGCTGACCCTGCATTGCCTTCTGTGGCTTCAGTTGCTTCTTCTGCTGGTGGTTTTTCTATCACTGGGGAAGCACCATTGGTACTAGGGGAAGTGGCAGCTCCTGTCACACCTTCTGCGGAACAACCAACCACTGTGATGCCTCCCAAAAGGCTGTCTTTCTCTGCAGAGCTGTTGCTTGTCACGCTTCCACATAAAGACGCTTTGTTTACCTGACCAGATTCTGAAAGATCTTCTCCTGCGGGGTAGTCTGTTTCCCGTGCGCCTGGTACACTTGCAATGCACAGAATATGAGAGTTGCAAACAGAGAAACTGTCGAGGATGTTGCCTGGTTGAATAGCATCAATGATGATAACTTTTGTAGCTGAATGAGTATTGGTACAGATCCAGACTAGATTGGATAATTTTTTTGATTTTTTAACTCCTGATCTAATTTATCTAAGCTACTCTGAGATGCACTTTGCTGTTTACTGCCTTCTATGTCCAAAGCAGCAACATCCTTGTAAAATACACTTGCTCCAACAACAGAGCCACCGTCTCTGGTCTTCCCACCAGATAAACTGACTCTAACAGCACACCACAGCTTCATTGATGTATCTTTTTCATCTAGAGGTCTGAGATAGACAGGTACACGTAAATTTTTCATCTTATTTTACCTTGACCATTGGTTACCTGTTTGTACATCTGAGGCAGACTCCAGCCAAAAACCTGCACTCTACCATCTTCCTTCTGAACATGTGCCTTTACCTGACGATACTGTTCTCTCTTTTGTTCTCTGCGTGAGGCTAAACTGGCTTCAGTTTCTTCATTAAGGAAATCAAAGGCTTTGGACTTACCCCTGGGAGCTGAGATAAGGTGCTGCTTCTTTTCTTGACCGAAGGAGTAACATGAGAGGTGGGTGCATTGTACTTCAGATTAACACGTGGTTCAGGCTTCTTAGTCATATTACTTGAGCTGAAAAGTTGGCTGAAAAACTGTCAAATGCTTGACCTTTTTTTTCCTGCATGGCTGGATTTTCGCGTGATGCCCGAATCATCTCTGTCCATCAAACAGCTTCTTGAAGCTCCATCAATCTCTCTTTATACTGGTTTCTCTCCATGAGAACACAGGCCATTTCTACTCCAGTAAACCGCTTCCTCTGGGCTGTGGGAATATCACTATCATCATCATCTTTTGCTTTTTGCTTTGCATCTTCAGCTTCTACATGAGCTTTCCTAGGCTCGTCCTCTAATTCTCTGTCCTTTTCCTCTAGCTTCAGTTTGGCTTGTTTCACGGCCTCCAGCTCCCCTTGCAGCGCATCTTTCTCACAGGTCAGTTCATCCACTTCTGTTATCAAATCATTCTTCACTACATTCAAAGCATTTTTGGTTTCCAACAGTTGTGTATTTTCTAATATAAGATTCTCAACTTCACGACCCATTCCTAGTAAATCTGCTCCTTCATCCACATCTCCAATTAGGCCTCAGCCTGCTGAAGACAGTTCTTCAAAGAGAGATTCTGTACTGCGATCAAAAGCTTTGTTCTCTATGCCTTTGGTGGGAGTCCTTGAACCTTTACACCCACTGAGATCTTTGTCCATGTCCAACTCGGGGGTGGATTCAATGATCGCTTGAACTTCTGACTTCTCTTCATTTTCAGCATTACCTGTAGATACATTTCTAGTTTCTTGGGCTACCTGTACTTCAATGTGCTTGCTTATCCCTAACGTATTTGCTGTATCTGTAACCTTCACAAATCCTTCATTACCTTCCTTTAAGGGAGTATCAGTAGGAATTGTTGCCACATCTGAATTAGCTGTTGATGCTGGAGTGGTAGCTTTAGATCCACGTTGGCTCACATCAGAAAGTTCATCCTGCAGGCTGGTATGAGAACGTGGTTGACTTAATTCCTGAAATTTCCACTGCTCTGATACAGGGGTCTCGCCTCCTTTCTGAGTGTCAGGTGTAAGCAATCCATCTCCAGCAGGTAATGGGAGAATCCCTAATGATATAGGATGTTCTTTTCTAATTCTACTATGAGCTGTGGATTCTAGTTGGTCACTCCCTGAGAGCTGATGAAGTTTTGTTCTTTCTAAGCGTTCCATATAATTATGAATCATCTCAGTGTGTCTTTGATGTAACGCATTATATTCCTTCTTCAGTTCTGCTTCTCTTTCTTCAAGTCTGCTAATCTGGTCAGCATAGTCTTTGCTTTGAGTTCAAGTCGTCTTGTTTGAGATTCTAAAGACTCCACTCCGGTCTGTAAGTCCTTTTTTCCCTGTTCCTGAGAGTCTTCAAATTCAATGAATTTCTCCCCGGCGTGCTTGCGCAGCGCCTTCTCCCGCTCGTACTGGGTGATGAGCTGCTCGTTGTCGTCCGGCAGCAGCTCCAGCTCCACCTGGTGCTCCTGGTCCTGCGCGAACACGGAGTCCAGGTTCTCCAGTACGGCCACCACCAGTGGCATCAGCTCCTTGACCACCTCCTCGTCATAGCGCCCGATGAGCCGCTCGAACTCGCGGTAGATGGAGCCGGCCAGGCCAGACACCCGCTCCGACGTCACTGCCCCGGAGCCGCCAGGTTCCTCC
>CAUYRT010073519.1:0-47632 GCA_963574885.1 Lepilemur ruficaudatus
TTTAGTTGGCCAATTAATTTCTTTCTATTTATAGTAGAGACGGGGTCTTGCTCTTGCTCAGGCTGGTTTCGAACTCCTGACCTTGAGCAATCCGCCCGCCTCGGCCTCCCAGAGTGCTAGGATTACAGGCGTGAGCCACCGTGCCCGGCCGATCCTTTGTATTTTTTTATTTTTTGGTTTCCATTTCGCTTAGCTCTGCTCTGATCTTTGTTATCTTTCTTCCACTAGCTTTGGGTTTGGTTTGTTCTTCTTTTTCTAGTTTGTTGAGGTGTGACCTGAGGTTGTATTTGTGCTCTTTCTGTCTTTTTGATGTAGGCATTTAGTGATATAAACTTCCCTCTTAGCACTGCTTTTGCTATATCCTAGAGATTTTGATAGCTTGTGTCGCTTTTGTCATTCAATTTGAAAAGTTTTTGGATTTTCATCTTGATTTCACCATTGTTCTAAAGATTGTTCAGCAGCAAGTTGTTTTATTTCCATGCATTTGTGTGGTTTTGAGAGTTCCTCTTTGAATTGAGTTCTAGTTTTATTCCATTGTGGTTCGAGAAGGTACATGGTATGATTTCAGTTCTTTAAAATTTGCTGGGACTTGTTTTGTGGCCTAACATATGATCTATCTTGGAAAATATTCCATGTGCCAATGAGAAGAATGTCTATTCTGCAGTTTTGGGGTAAAATGTTCTATAAATATCTATTAAGTCCATTGTTCTGGAGTCCCATTTAAGTCCAGTGTTTCTTTGTTGGTTTTCTGACTTGATGATCTGTCTGGCTCTGTCAGTAGAGTGTTGAATGAAGTCCCTGGCTATTATCATGTTCCAGCACCATTTATTGAAGAGACTGTCCTTTCTGTTTACTTGGCACCTTTGCCAAAAATCATTTGGGTGTGGGTGTGTGAATTTATTTTTGGGCACTCCATCAGTTTTTATAACCTTAAATATATCCAAGATTAGTAAGGTCATAGTAGTTAAGTGTCATAATATTTGGGATTGAATTCAGCCTCTCATACAACCAAAATGATATTCATCTTTAGATGAACATATACAATTCTCAATGACAAATGTTTCAATAAATGTAGTTTTCTAAAACAAACTACTTAATTGCAAGGTTATATAGTTTTACAGCCCTTGGAAGATACTATCACAGCAAACAGAAAAGCTCTTTGCCTTTTTAAAGAAACAGAGTTAGAGTTAAACCTAATTTTGTGGCTAGAAGAAAATAAGTATAGATTGAAATTATATTCTATGGTAAATAGTAGATAGATACTCTCTAACTTTCTCCTTTTTCTCTCTAAGCAAAGGTAATGACTAACTCAGTGCTTTGCAATCTTAAAACTTTTATGTAACCAACTTCTTTATCTAAAATTTTTCATTAAATCCTGTTGAAAACTTAGGAGTAACAATGTCATTTTTCTAAATAGAATATGTTAATAATGCTGGGCAACTTGTGATGTGTTGTTTAAAGTAAAATTTTAACCAAGGCTGAATCGAAGTATTTGAAATTTACAGGAATTTTATTTCATAACTTTAAACTCATTGAAGTTAGAGATGGAGACTGTTTTGTTCATGAAATTAAATCTTCAGTCACCAGCACGGTAAAGATATTCAATTAAATATTTGTTGAAGGAGTGGAATGAATGCATGCATGCATGAATTAATGAATCTTAGTGTTCAGATTTTTGTCGGTTGAAGTATAGTGTTATAAAGAACGTGGCATTTGTTACTTGTGTCAGCCTTTGCCAACAGAAATTCAGTCTTTACAAGTTATTTATTATACAAGGAATTTGTAAGTGGAACATTGCTCTTAACAATTCAGAAAACAGGAAGAACGTGCAGTACTGTGCAGATTTGGAGTCTGAATTAATTTTATCTTTATATATTTTATTCTGCCCTCTGAAAGCAGATTAATGAAAATAGCATGTAACTAAAATTTATACATTAAAGTACTTTTTTATTAGAAAATAGTACTTTTATAAATTTGTTTTGTCCATGAATAAAGGATACTTTGTGCAGTTAATGAGAATGACACTGAAAGACAAAGGTGAGGGCATATTTCTACCTGTGAATTCATGAATTGATTCCTACAGAATTACCCACATTCAAAGTTAAATAATTGAATGAAAAAAGACCAGAAGATTACAGTACATTAGGAGTGATGCTGTTGTTACCTCAACTCTTTTAATGTGAGGAGACAACTGTTGGCCAATGAAGGAGTTGCCAATTTGTGTAAGATACTATTGAAAAATGTGAAAAGATATCTCAAGTAAAGAGAAGTCCTTGAATTTCACAATTGCAGAAGATAATAACTTGTACTTACTTAAACAGGGTTGGAAATATGAATCTTCAGTGATCAAGATTGACTTGAATAAAATATATGTTAAGGTCTAGGATGGTGCCACTGAAGTGGTGAAAATTTACTAGTGATAGCAAAATTCACAGAGGAAGAGGCATGAGTCTTATATAAACACATCTTTGTAAAAATAGCCACCCTAGTAACTCTCTATAGCACTTTTTTTGTTGTTGTTGTTGAGACAGGGTCTCACTCTGTTGCCTGAGCTAGTATGCTGTGGCATCAGCCTAGCTCACAGCAAACTCAAACTCCTGGGCTCGAGCGATCCTCTTGCCACAGCCTCCCGAGTAGCTGGGACTACAGGTACTCACCACCATGCCTGGCTAGATTTTTTTTTGTTTCTATTTTTAGTTGCCTAATTTTTTTCTATTTTTAGTAGACAAGGGTCTCACTGTTGCTCAGGCTGGTCTCGAATTCCTGACCTCTAGTGATCCTAGCTCCTTTGCCTCCCAGAGTGCTAGGATTACAGGTGTGGGCCACTGTGCCTGGCCTCTGTAGCACCTTTAACTTTAGAAGAAATTACTGCATTTGTTTTTTTTTGTGTGCACCCTATTTAAATAGGGCAGGGAGTGAGGCTATTTTGTGCATATTTTATTTCCAGTCTCTAGCTCAGTGCCTGGCATTTAGAGAAGCTTAATACGTGTAGAATGAATTAACCATGTTCATTCTTTGGATCTGGCAATGATGAGCTTTGATGAGGAGGTGACAGAACATTATTCTGCAAGTTCTTTGAGTAACACTGTTTATGCAGCTAACAAAGATTACTGAAATGTTGTAAGTTGTATTGAACATGTTTGTGGCCCGTAAATCAAACAGTTTTGTAACATTGGTTTTAAATTTGAAATTATATTTTGTTTAAAATTTTATATTTCATACTAATAATTTATTTGAATGAGGGACTATTTGGTTATAAGAAACCCATTGGAACTGACACAAATTAGTTTGTTTATTTGTCTTTATAAGGAATCAAGTAAATTCCATGATAGTCAAGAGTAAGAAGGATAACCAGGCTTCGTAGGGATTGGAACCAGGGACTAGAAACCTGGTAAACGCCATAGTACCCATTCAGCATCTGCGTTCAGGTTTGTCTGTGTCTTTCTCCTGCAGCATATTCTAGTGTCACTTTATTCTTTTCCTCCCAGATTTCTGTTTTTTTTTCCAAAGTGGGTAGAAGTGACTTCCTAAGCCTCCTACATGATGACTCAATTCAAGGCTACCAGAGAGGAAGTCACTGAGTCTAAATTCCTGGGAGAAAGGGTCTGTTTGGCAGCTTGGACCAAGTGTTCACTTGTGATCCATATGGCCAGGAGTCTTGGGTCATGTATAAATATTATCAGCCTGGTTATTGGAGGCCAGTTTTAACACAAGGTAAACATGGGTTGGGCAGGTACCCTGAGAGGTGTCTGTTACTCTATTTCAGGAATTCTTTCTAAAGAGCTTCCAAATGAAACTGTAGACACTTTCCTTTTGTCTTTTAACAATAGAGCAATGCAGTTGTTTATCATCTGAGGGGGAATGATGAATATTTCAAAGCCATTTGCAACAGAGTGAACAAGTCATGCCAAGAAATTATCTCTGAAGGTTTTGAAGTTGAAATACTTTACTTTCAGAGGAAAAAGTCTGACAAAAATAGATTACGATTTAGATAATACATTCTCTCCCATGTCCTCAGAGGAGCAATGCAAAATTACTGTTCATTTCCAAGGATTCACTAATACATCACTAAATTTAAATATATATATTATGGAGAATGATTACAACGAAATGAAACCAATCGCAGAACTGCTATTTAAATGGAAGGCACTATTTGATTAAATAGTGGCCAAACATATGCAAAGATTTTTACAGACACATTGTAAATAGCATTCTGGAACTTCTACTGAATGTACTTGAAATTTAACTTCATTTTTGAGCCATATTTCCTTGAGTGGTTTGGTTGCTGTTTGTATGTGTGTGTGTGCATGTGTGTGTGCGTGCACGCACGTGTGTGTGTTTCAACATAAAGCTTCTCCATCGCGGATCTATTACATATTAATTTGTTCTAGCCAATCAGTGTAGTAAGCTCAGAATGCTCTTTTTGTCTGCTCATTGTCCTCTAAAAACTTCCTTATGCAGCACAGTGTAGAGACACTCAGGGGCTTGGCACTGATGGCTGTGAAACAGAAACTGATGAACAAACTGAGGGCACCTGAAGGAGCCAGTGGTGTGAAGTTCGTGGCATCTGCTGAAAGACATATTAAGACTCTGTTGATTGAATCTCATCTGCAAAAATTTTGTACTTTACTTGCTTTGTTATTGTACCTTACATTTTGAACCTTGGCCAGTAGGTCTAAAAGCTGTGGTTACAGCTGTTGGCATTTTTGTTGGATGGCAATGTTATTTTATGAAACATTTCTTGTACTATTTCAAATAAATAATCTGTTGGGCAGTGTTAACTGAGTAATCTTGCTGCTTTAACCCCTTCCAGCCCCGCCTTCAGCATTTTGGTAGACTGAATCCCTTAGCTTAGTATTTAAGGCCAATCGTAGTCTGACATTCCAGCCTCCCAGTTCTCCCCAGTTGGAGTTCAGCTAACAACAATCTGTGTCAAAAGTAGCCTGGCACAACTGATTCATTCCTTGTACTTCCCGAATACCCTGCCTTTCCCCTTCTGCTTTTGCTCACATTGTTTTGGCTTTAGCAGAACAAACCAAGGAAATAATAAAATAGCCTGCTTTGTGACATATTTGGTTTTTCATTTGCATTCACAAATCTGCCGCTTTAATGGATGTGCTCTCTATTTAGGAGAGTCCTTAGACCAGCTCTCTTCCAGTCTCCAAGATCACTTGCAAGCAGTGTAGGAGTTAACCATTTTTACTATAACTTGGAATAGTTGAGCTAAGTAAGAAGTTGGATGCTGTCTAGGGACTTAGGAGTATTTTGCATCATGCTGAAAGACATTATAATTACCCTTGGTAGCATTGTCCATTTTACTTTTATTTTTATCTTTTAAAAAGATTCATTTAATTAAAGATTATTATCATCTAGCATTGAAGGTATTTTTAGAGGCTAATTAAGAAGGCAGGTCACCTTTGATTTAGTGAATGTTCTAAAAAGTGCTCATTGAAAAGCAAGTAAGAAGTGCTAATTTTGTGGATTAGACATTATCTTTCCCTTAGATTTTTAGGATTCCTTTGTCTTGATGTTTCAGAATATTTTATTTTCATGGAATTCATGGGATATTAGAAGTATCTTGAGGATAGCAACTAATACTAATTTAAATGTGTAAGGTCAGTTTAATTATACCTTAGCAGTATAAGATCTGTCTTTGGTGCTGATTATAATTTATTAAAAAATGCCTGATATATAATTATTAAACTTATTGAGCATTTATTTATACTTATGTTTATTTATATATAATACTTCATTTTACCAGCACAATAACTCTGAGGTAGGAATTTATAACTCATTCTTTTTTATATTAACTTTACATATAAGATATATCTACTTTAAGTGTACAGTTCCATGTGTTTTGGCAATTGCAGACATTTGTAACCATGTCACAGTCAAGATGCAGAACATTTCCTTCCCCAACCAAGTTATTCCTCTCCACTACTGTCCTCTCAACCCCTGAGCCTTCTATTTTCTCTGAAACTGTGAAGCATTTTTGCCTATCTTAGAATTTCATATAAATGGAACCATATGATGTAGTTTTTGGTGTACGGCTTCTTTTATTCAGTGCAATGTTTTTGAGATTCATCCATATTATTTCTTGTATCAGTACTTTGTTCCTTTTATTGCTGAATAGTGTAACATATGGATATGTTAGAGTTTTGTATTCATTCATCTATTGAAGGACATTTGTATTGCTTCCAGTTTTTGGCTATTATTAATAAACTTGCCATTATATTTTTATACATATCTTTTGTGGAAGTATATTTTTATTTTTCTAGTTTATTAAGGCACTCATCGATTTGGGATCTTTCTTTTTTTCTAATATTGGGCTTTTAATGCTATAAATTTCCATCTAAATGCTGCTTTAGCTATAACCTATAAATTTTGCTATGTTGTATTTTTATTTTCATTCTTCATACTTTCCAAAGTTCCATTAGTTTTTTTTTTTTTGACCTATGGTTCGTTTAGAAATGTATCCCTTAGTTTCCCAACTAGATTTTTCTGGATTTTTCAGATATCTTTCTTTTATTGATTTTGAATTTAATTTTATTGTGGTCAGAGAACATACTTTATATTACTTAAATCCTTCTAAATTTATTGAGACTTATTTTATGACCCAGGATATAACCCATCTGAGTACATGTTCCATGTGCACTGAAAAGAATGTGTTTTCTTTTGTTCTTAAGTGGAGTGTTCTATAAATAACGATTAGGTCGAGTTAGGTAAATAGAGTTACCTGACTCAATTAGGTAAATAGAGTTATTTAAATGTAATATATGATTACCGATTTTCTTTTCTTTTCTTCTCTGTTTCTTTCTTTCTTTCTTTTTTTTTTTTTTTTTTTTTAAGACAAAGTCTTGCTTTGTCACCCAGTTAGAGTGCAGTGGCATCATCACAGCTCACTGTACCTTAAACTCCTGGGCTCAGGTGATCCTCTTGCTTCAGCCTCCTGAGTAGCTGGGACTACAGGCATGCGCCACAATGCTCAGCTAATTTTTCTGTTTTTTTAAGTAGAGATGGGGTCTTGCTCAGGCTGCTGTGGAACTCCTGAGCTCAAGTAATTCTCCCACCTCGGCCTCCCAAAGTGCTTGGATTACCCACGTCAGCCACCGCGCCTGGCCTCTTTTCTTGAGACAGAGTCCTGCTCTATTCCCTGGCCTAGAGTGCTGTGGCATCATCGTAGTCCACTACAACCTCAAACTTTTGGGCTCAAGCGGTCCCCCTGCCTCAGCCTCCCGAGTAGCTGGGACTGTAGATGTGTGCCAAGATGCCTGGATAATCCTTTTTTATTTTTCATAGAGACAGAGTCTTGTGATGTTGCTCAGGCTGTTTGTGAACTCCTGGGCCTCAAATGATCCTCCTGCTTTGCCTCCCAAAGTGCTAGGATTACAGATGTGAGCCACCATGCCTGGCCTTATTAGTGATTTTCTGTTTACTTGTTATTTTAGTTATTTAAAGAGAGATACTGAATTCTCTAACTATAATTGTGGGTTTGTGTTGTTTAAGTGTGTACTATATCTTTATTGAGTTTCAGCCTCATTATTTTATCAATTATTGAGAGAGGGATGTGGAAATTGCAGACTATAATTGTGGATTTGTCTACTTGTTCTTGCTGTTCCGTGTTATTAAATACATAAACATTTAGGATTGTTATGCCCTCTTGAATTGGTACTCTTTGTCTTTGGAAACATTTCCTTTGAAATCAGCTTTGACTGATATCAATATAACGTGGTACATCTTTTTCTATTCTTTTATTTTTAAGCTATTTGTGTCTTTATATTTAAAGTGGGTTTCTTTTAGGCAGCGTATAATTGGATCTTTTAAATCTGACAGTCTTTGCCCCTTGAGATGTTCAGACCATTTACATTTAATGTGATTATTGATATATCAGATTGATCAGTAAATGAGTATATATAGAGCATCTTGGGAGGGTACGTAGTTAGTGTCAATAAATGCTTACATTTCTGTTAATTATCTTTGTATTTTAGGGTGATTCTCTGTTTTGCAAGTTAATGGCCCTGACAGTGGTGTCTCCATATCAGAAGAAAGGCACCTGATATACTTTTTCAGAGTAGGTAAAGCAGAGATTTTAAAATTTTGGTCTGACCTCAGAATAGTGTTTAGGAAACGAGGCCCTTAATGGAAGCATCCAGTGGGCCCCAATGTACTTCTGTTTATTTTGAACTAGTCCTTTATTATTCTGGCCCTTAAGGACATTGAACTGTTCTCATCTCTGGGATATTTCAGACAGAAGTTGGTGTAAGACCTTTTGGGACATTTCATGGTCACTCTGGGTCAGAGAGGTGCTCCAGATCAGTTCAGAGTATGCGGCAGGCTTTATGTGGCAATATCTGATTGCTAATCTCCTTTGATTTTCAGATTAGTTTGCCTTGGGGGAAATAATTGAGATTTCATGTTTTCATTCTCCCACAAGATATGTCAGATATGACTCTTCTATATATTGAAATATAAAAAGTGTAACTTTTGTCTGATATAAACAGCCTAATTCTTCATAGAATAGTTCTTATAATACTGTTCCTAGGCTGCTGCCAAACCTCCAATATATTGAAATCCTTCTTCACATTCTGTAGTATAATCATCTTTTGATTCTTCAGCCAGTTTTCTGTTGGCACATGATTAAGAAAACCAGTAGTGCCTTTACACTTTACATTTCTCTTTTGATACCCTTCACATTAATATCATTAATAACAATTTCACCCCAAACCAAAAACAATCCTTGTTTTTTTTTTTCCTGCCTTTGGCTACAGGGCTAGCTTATAAAAAGAAGGGAACAAAATGTTTTGGGTAGGATCATGTTTTTAGTGATGGAGAATTAAAACCACTAAAAAAAAAATAAACAGTGTAGCAAAAAATATGGCAAAATAGGAAGGTGGATGCTAGAAGATTTAGTAAGTTCCAGGGAGTTTTGTAGATGTGGGATTTCAGATGAAGACCAGATATATCTAATTTGTGAGGGGAATAAAAGGACAAGGAAGAGAGATGGGTGGGAACAGAGCTAGCCTGAGGAAAAAGAAAGGGATTTAAAAAAATTTTTTTATCCAGTCTGAATAAAATTTCTGTTTTCTCCTTCCTTGACTCTTAGACATTAAAATCTTTCCATATTATTGTCTTCCTATATAGAAAGCTCTGTTTCATAGTGGTGCACAAATGTAGGCACATACACCTAAGTTTGTGTGGTTGCATTCAGCGTATAGAAAGGTTATAACTCATTTCTAGTTAGTTCTTCCTTTGTACTTATGCCTAAACCTCTCCATCTGGAGAAATGCCAGCTTGCCACTGAATTTAAATAAATAAGAACATGTCTCATCAATAGGGGTGGCAAATTTAGCCCCTCTTTAGAGCACTGAGCAATTTATGACCATATGTTAAATACCATAAAACAGCTTTAAAGATTTGGTCGCTGGCCATTGCCAGATTGCACCGTAGGAGTGCAGCAGCACTGCGAGGGACTGGGAATGCTTCCTCCGGCCCTTGGAGGCCTCAGCAACTCACTGATGTCACAGCCAAACAGGCCTGTTTTCAAACATTCCCTTTATAAAGGTGAAATACTAAAAGATTCCATTTTGGCATTTGGGTGCAAAGAAGGCAAGACTTCTTTTTGATTCTTAAGGGTCAAAATTAGTATGGAAAGTGCTGTGTGGGAGAATGAGTAACTTGGCAGCAGTGAGTGCAGAAGGCAAGTCTAGGAATAGGTAGTAGATATCCTACTCATTCTTTTTCTTGGAGCATAAACTGGACTTTTATATGGCATAAGCCAACCAAATATCATGTTTCTCAATCATTTTCTTTTTGCCAACTTTCATGGAATTAATATTAATGTTAAAAACAATTTTTAAAATTTCATACCAAAGGGCTGCCAATTGTAAGGATTTCTTTTCTTCCAGGAGTATGACTCACTATTTGGTGAACTCCAAATATTAGTTTTTCTTTTTACCACCATGACAGCCTGTGAATCATTTATGGCATTCAGTGAGCTCGTGGCTAAGAGAACGAAGGTGTGTGCCAATAAACATGTGATTTTTGGTCAAGTCGTGCTTGAAGGACCTTCAATGGGCTTTTAACACATGTGAAGAAACCACTCGTTCAGGCAGGGGGCAGTGTTATTAAATAGGAATAGACACCAAAAATCGTTGTACAAGATTTTTCTAACTGCTCTCTCAGAAGCTCTCTCTTCCTACAATGGAAGATGATGAAATTTGGCTGTCAAAGGTCCAGGATTCCTAGCCTTTTTGAATATGTAGTTGCCAGCCCAAAGACTGATTTCCTGTTAGTTCCTGTGTGGTTTGCACTACATCCTCTTCGCAACAGGTCAGTATTTTAGGTCATCCTTCGTAACTGCTCTCCTGTAAATTCTTGGCAATTTGATCTCAGTTTGCAGAAGGCAGCTGGCATACTTCACTAGGAAGTGCAGCTGGAGAGCTCCTGTCTCATTCTTCCTAGGGCCAGGAAGCACACTGTTGTTACTCATTGCTGCTTTCTTCCTTTGAAAGAACAAAAAAACTTCAAACTTTGGCAAATTCTAACGGTACTCAGTAGCAGTTTGAAATTACTCTGACCGTTTTGTTGGTCTAGGGCAAAAACTTAAGTGATCTTTTAATATCATTTGCAAATCTTGTCTTGTTTTTTCGTAAAACAGATAGGTACCTTAGTGGAAGTTTCATCCTAAATGTAAATGAAATCATGCTTAAGTCTTCAGAATCACAACAGGATTTTTTGTTATATTTGTTTTGTTCTAGGCTTTGATTGTCAAGGGCAGTAAAATGGCCTAATCTCTTCTCTATATTTCATTCCCTCAGCAGTGGGATTTTTCTATTCCTGATACCAGCATCCATTAAGACTATTCACCTTGGATATGACTTCTGTATTTGCATTGGATTTTAAAACTGCATGGAATACAGAGATATTTAAAGCACATTTCTTCACTATTTAGTGTTAAAAGTGTCATTTTAGTTATTCTGATTTATCATGCCACAGTGGGTGAACCATATTATGAACTTTAGAAAAATGAGCAATTTTCCTCCATTTTTATGAGTTAGAGGTCACATTTTAGCAACTTGATTTTCTTTCTGTAGAATGGGAATTATCTTTAGCCCATTTCATTTAAGAGATGAACCTGTTTATGAAGCGTATACAAACTCAAGCATGTGTTGTTTTACGTGGCACACTTAATCTCTGAGGGTACAGGTCTTTTATATTTCTGATTCTTCTTTTCATCTTCTATCTTCTGTAGTGTTAAATAGCATTGTTAATGTAGCTCCTTTTTGTTATTTTTTTATGTTCTGGTTTCTAACATGAATGAAGGGAAAGGAAAAATAAGTTGTGCTGATTTATAGGAAAAAAGTGAACTTTTTGAGATTGATTTTATGTCAGATTTATGATCATTAGGCAATAGCATCATAGAAACAGCCCTAATAATGCAATAGAATGGTATGAAGGAAGAAATTTGGGTTAGAGACATGGGAAAATTTGATATCTAGATTATTTCTATCAAACCAAATCTCTAGTTTCTAAAATAATATATTGTTAAATTCTAGGGGCAAGAATCCCCTGTGATCTCAAAAGTCTGTTGCAATATATGACCCACACAGTAGACAATCAGAATATATATATTAAATGAGTGAAACAGGGCACTAAAAGATGATATCTTATGTGGAAAGTCTTAATTGAATTAAGTAAAACCAAGTAATTTTGGGGAATTTTTAGTGGGACCAATGAGGTATCTAAAGATTTGAAAAGGGACAGCATAGTTTTGACATTAAAGAAAGGGAAAGAGAATTATGAAGGTTATATAGATCTACCAGGTTGACTTGCGTATTTAGAAAGAACTCAGAAAAAAATCACGACAGTAGTTTGCCAACATTTGGGCTAGAATAGGACTAACCGATTTTATTTTGTAAAGAACAATTTTTAATAGATTAATCTCTTATTACAGAATGATGAATATCCCAAGTATAGCGGAGCTTTTGATGTCCTTGGGATGGATCATTTCAAGCAGATCATGAAATGATTATTTGGACATAAAATGTGTTGCTTGACAGCATGCCTAAAGTATGTCATGTCTAAAGAATGAATGCTACTTAATGTCGAAATAAGACCATTTGGTCATCTTAATGTAGAGCAAATTGCAAAATTGTTTCTTCTCCAGCTCTTTTTTTTTCTTATCTGCCTATTTCTCCTTTTTCTGTTTTTCTCGTGTAATCTTACCACACTTGGGTAAAACAATTCCAGGCAATTGCAAGGATGACCATCTCCTATAGAAGGGAAAGAAAAGAATCCACAAATCTCCAAGCACTTTAATTCCTTCATCCACCTATCCACTCAGTCATTGGGAAAGTACTCAGTCCAAATTTTGAAGCACACTGTTTGATAGCCTCCATCATTTGGCACCATCATAACCTTTTCATCATTCTCTTTTCTCTTTATACCGTTTTCCACTAAACCAGATTGCTCTGACAGTCTGTCCCTGACCTTCCTTTTCAACTCTATCTGCTGCTCTCCCTTCTGAATACTTCATTCTTGCCATTGTTGTAGTTTACTCATCATTACTTGGGCACATAATCTGCTTTCTGTCATCTAAGTTTGCTAAGTTTTTCACCCCTGCCTATAATTACATTCTCTTTATTTGTTTATCTAAGCCTACTATGGACAGCACTAAAAGTAGATATTTTAAAAAAGAATTGAGTAGACTGAGCATGATTTTAGACTGAAAGGATGTAATCAGTGAATTAGGAGACTGTGGCAGATTATATTTTCCAAAGATGGCCATCACAGTATCTCCTGTTCCACGTGCTCTTCTCTACTGTGACCTTGCCACTCCTCCTTGAAGGGTTGGCGTATAATTTTCCTCCCCTTGAATCTAGGTGGGCTTATGACTGTTTTGACTAATAAGAGTACGATGCAAATGATGCTGCATGACTTCCGAGGCTGGGTCATACAGGCAATGTAGCTTTCATCTTGCTAGCAGAAACTCTTATACTTAGATGCCTGTATCACTACATAAGAAGTCTGACTACTTTGAGGTTGCCATGCTGTCAGGTGCCCAAGCCACATGAAGAGGCCACATGTAGGTGCTGCACTTGGCAGTTCTTGTCTTGGAGTTAAACCAGTTAGGCACTAGACCTGTGAGTAATATTGTGTTGATCCCTTCAAACTAACTGAATTCTACCAGCTGAATACCATTGAGTGATCTCAGTCAGTTCTGTGAGGAGCAAAAGAATCACCCATCTGCATTCTGGGTGGAATTCTAACCTGCAGGATCCGTGAGCATAATAAAATGGTGGTGGTTTTAAGCTTCTGAGATTTGAGGTAGTTTTCTAGGTAGTGATAATAAATGGAACATAGACACTGAAGAATAAGAGTGGAACAAGCACCTTTAGGAAGGTAGAAAAGATGGGAATAGGCGCAGAGATACTGAGATTAATTATCTTGAGAGAGGAGGAAAAGACAAAAGGATTAGGGAAGAAGTGGGTAAATTTTGAGTAGAAAGGGTGGGGAATTCACATCTGATGATCTATTACCATTAAATATATATATTTATTTGGATGAAGTTGGAGTTGAGGTCACCTACCAACAAGTGGAGAGTCTACAAAGGGCCTGGTTGCTTAGTGGAGAGTATTTAAGGCAGTATAGATTACTGGCTTTTATCTCCTTGCCTTTAGCAAATACTCTTGTGAGGAAAGACAGACAGAGGCTTGTTATTTTGTCATTATGTGTAGTGTGGCCTTCCTTCCTCAGGAGAATTTTGTACACAGTATATACTATCAGTGTGAAGTACTTTGAGCCCTTCAGAAGAAGTAGAGGTGGTTCTTTCCAGAGGAGTGCCTTGTATCCACTGTGACTCTGTGTTTATGAGTACTGAACCTCAAGATGGCTCTCTAGGAATCTGAATAACCCAGAGCCACTTGTGGTTTTGTGAAATGGAAGGATCCCACCTTTAGAGTGGGAACTTTGATTTTAAATATCAGCTTTTTTTTTTTTTTTTTTTGAGAGGTGAGGGGAACAAATCTACAGTTTGAGTTATGAAGCTTCAGAAGGCTTTTGTCCAAATTGAGGACTCAGTGACTGTTGCTAATTGAATGGCAGAATTGCTTCTATAAAAGTAAGAATTGTTTTCTGTAGCATCCAGCAAGCTGGTCACCAGCCACATGCAAGTCAATTTACTGTTTCCGTGAAGGATTACATGCCCCATGTCTAAATGTAGTCCTAATAGCCTGGGAATCCTGCAAGTTGTAGGCAATTTTCCATTTAGTGAAATGAGATATCTAATTTATTGTTAAAACCATTTAATTAATGTTTTATAAAGAGGGATGCTATAGAGCCTTGTTAAAATACTATTACTGGATAAAAGAATGATATTTTCATGACAGAATAACCGTGATGTATCAAATCTTTACCTCATGTATTCTAGTCAGAAGGTAGAATTTGCCCCTGGGTTATAAGGGGAGTCTTCTTAATATTTTTCAGTTTTCATCTCTGTTGGATGCTTCCATTTTACCATTTCTTAATGTTCAAATTTTTTTTCCTACCATGTTAGGGTGACCTTGGCACTTCTGAGATGTTGTGACTTGTGTTTTGCTTCTTTTTCTACTCCTTCCCTGAAAATTGTGGTACATGGAGTTAACTTGCTCTTACAGACTCTGCTTGATTTTTCTGTTTGACTTGCGTAATTTTCCTGGCAGAGGCGTGACTGTCTTTGTCCTTTGTTATCATCAACTTAAACTTAAGTTATTAGAATAATTGCCATTGTGATGCCATTGCTTTTTAAGAACTGCTCATTTTCTTTTGCTTGATTTTCTTTTCTTTCCTTTTTTTTTTTTGTTGGTACTGTCACTGAATGTTGGCTACAGATTGTATGCCTTTAACTGTTTTTACTCTGGTCATAGTTTTAGCTTTTAATTTTTCCATTTGTTGTTTCTGAAAACCATTTTCTTATATCTACTTTTGGAGAATTTTAATTTATTCATCCTTATTTTTTAGCATCTTAATTTTTCATTAATTTCAATGATTTTTTTTCCCGACTTCACCTTCTGTGGATTACTGGACTTGCTTTTGTTCATTGTTAGACTTAGTGTTTAGATCTGTCGTGTGTGAACTCAAAGGATCCTTCATACCATTTTTTTTTTCATCTTTCTTAATCCAGTTGCAAGGCATTTCAGAGTTATTTGACAGTAAAGTATTATTCAGTTTTTTTTCATGAATTCCACAGGCTAATGCTTGATTTTCACAAATTTTACAAAAGCGGGTAGATTTTTGCATAATCTTCCAAGCACTGTTTTGTGGGAGCTAAAGTGCAAGGCCTAGTCCTAAGATTGTTCTTTGTGTGCAAGCTTAATTCTGCTGCTGGTGCTCTGGTTTGTGCCTGTGCATGCAGTCAGCAAAAGACTCATTGTTAAACAATGAACTCAGAATTGAAAGAAAGATTGGTGTGGTTTTTTTCTCCCCAGCTAGCATTCTGTGGTTATTTCTTCTGATTTTTTGGCAAGTGTTACTTGTCTGTGTCAAGCTGTGCCACATCAGCCTTAAATTTCTGCTTTGTATAATTCAGCTAAAGAAGTATTTACAGTTTATAGCATTCCATATTTTCCAAAGTAGTTTTACTTAAATGATCTCATTCCAATCTCCGAGCAACTTTCTTGCTTTACATTTAAGAGAGGGCTCACAGGGCCTAAGTGACTAGCCTGAGGTCACATAACTGGGAAGTCAGGGACCTGGAACTCAAATCCAGGACTTATGAGTCCAAAGCCCAGTGCTCTTTCCACTGTAACAAGTTGGGAAATACCATCTTTATTACCATAAAATAACAATCTACTTCTCAGTAGAAGTAAATAAGAGCAAATCACATGATAATGGCTACTCACAGTGAGAAAATTATGCAGAAAATAAGAACAAGCAATGGTATTGCTAAATAGGAAGTAAACCCCACATGAAATGCTCGTGCCTTCTGCCATACATCATCTGGGAAAGGTGGTGGTCACAGCTAATTTCTGATTGGGAAGTTAACTGAAAAACTTCTGTTATTGTGTGGACATCTCTTAGACACTTGAGGAGTAACAACTTGTAGTTGGTTGTTTTTGTTTTGTCTGCCTATTTCTGAGGACAGAAATCACAAGCAGAATTTGGTGCAATAGAGTGAGAAGTTATTCAGGTTTATAAGAGATAAAAGCTCAGTTTCAACTTTGAGATGTAGAGAATAGTCTTAAATGCTGTATTTTACTGCATGCATTTTGAAAACAAGATACAGTCCCCAACTTATAATGGTTCAGTTTAGGATTTTTTGACTTTATGATGGTACGAAAAAGTGATACTCATTCAAGTAGAATGCATACTTCAAGTTCCCATACAATCATTCTATTTTTTACTTTTAGTATTCAATAAATTATATGAGATATTCAACATTTTATTATAAAATAGACTTTGTGTTAAATGATTTTGCCCAACTGTAGGCTAATGTAAGTGTTCTAAGGACGTTTAAGGTAAGCCAACCTATGATGTTCATTCAGTAGGTTATGTGTATTAAATGTACTTTGACTTACAATATTTTCGACTTATGGTGGATTTATTGGGATGTAACCCCATTGTACTTAGAGAAGCATCTGTAGTTAGCATACGATCTTGTCTTCTAGGCCCTGATCCAGTAATATGGATTTATGATTCCAGAATATTATCTGACCTGTTACATCTTTAATTGTCTTAATAATATCTATTTGATTCATAAATTAAACAACAGTTTTGGACTATAGTACTTTCTAAAATCATTTGGATAGTTTTTCTTTAATGTAATAAAAATGCAGGAAGAAAACTTAAAGGTCAAGATAACTTAAAGGTCAAGATAATAAGATGGACCAGATATGTATAGCTGAACTCATTGAGCATTTGTGAGTGAAAAAATTGGGTTTTCATTTTAAAGTGTACTTAAAATTTATTTAGAAATGAAATCATCAAAAGGTTTTGATGTTAGCATATGCTTTAAGTACCCAGTTTTATTTTATGAAACAAGGGATCTGAAAGAAATCAGATATGATTGAAAGCAAATTTAATTAAAATAGAATATTCTCCCCTCAACCTAGTAGTTTTGTTACAATACCTCTTAAGAGACGTGGATTTGTCAGAACTTATGTCATCCTGATAATTAACTAAAGTGAAAGAACTATATATATATTTAGAGCTAGATACTCTTTGATGTCATCTAATCTATTAACTTTTGCAGCAGTTTCTTTAGGAGTGTTCTTGGTAAGTGCATATATAGCTACTATCATTAAAAGGAATCTTATTATCCATGAGACAACATCACATTGCTCATCCAAAAAATATTTTTTATCCTAGGGACAAAATAACTGTATTTCCTCCTGTGCCTGACAGTTTCATGGTACTTTAAGGAGTTCCCAGCAGAATTCTTGTTTGAATTAATTAGGCATACCAAAATTCCTTTTATAGTGGTGATCTTTTTGACAAATGGAATTAATAGAATTACCACAATAATCATCTGGGTGAAGAAATTGTGGATAATGACAGCAGACTATAGATGAAGCAAATTGTAGACCCAGTATTTAAAGAAAGGAAGGAGGGATATAGTCTTAAAATTACTGTTTAGTTTTTATATTGATATTGGATAATATTTAAGAATTGATTATTAAATTGTTTGGGAGAATTTAAAACATGCTATATCTTTAGTAGCCAACAACTAACCTTATTGTTTTTTCATGGTAGATTAGCTAACATAGCAAATCAATATCCCTTTGGTATCTTTCTGGATGTAATATGTTGTTGTACCAAAAAATGGTTAAGTAGATTTGCAGTGAATTGAACAATTATTGGAAAGTCTTCCAAACAATTATTGGAAAAATATGAAAGACACTGTGGTCATACTTTTTACTGTGTTTTGCTTAAAATTTTTGTGAATGATAACATACTTGTTCAACTTATGGATTCATGTTTAAAGAGATAGCTGCTATAATATATGACAAAATTTAAGTCTGTCTCAGTAGATAATTATGTTGGATCAGATACAACAGAATATAATGGGTAAAGTGCATTGCTATGGTTTGAATATGGTTTGTCTCCACCAAAACTCATGTTGAGGCTTTGTCCCCAATGTGGCAGTGTTGGGAGGTGGTACCTTTAAGAGGTAATTAGGTCATTAAGATAGATAGATTAACATCTTTGGAGGCTGGATTAATTCTCTTGGGAATGGATTAGTTCTCCAGTGAGCCGGTTGTTACAAAGTGAGGCTGCCTCTTATGTTTTCCCTTTTCCCCTTTGCATCTGGTTCCCCTCCTGTTTCTCTGGCAAGTTTTGACACAGCATGAAGCCTCATCAGAAGCTGCCAGATGCAGTCAACCCAATCTTGAACTGCCTAGATGTGTAAACTAAATAAACCTCTTTTCTTTATAAGTTACCCAGTCTCACATATCCACAGCACAAAACGGATTAAGACATTTATTATTTCGTTTTCAAAAATTAGTTTTATAGGTATAGGAAAACAGTTACATACAAAAAGATCTGGGATATATAGTATGAACCAGTAGTGTGTTGTGACTGTGAAAAAGCTATACAAATTTGTGCTGAATTAACAGAAACATTGGGTCCACAGCATGGAATGAAGTTGTGCTGTGCCTGTGACATAATAGACCATGTCTGAGTGTTGTATTGATGTTTGGGCACCGCAGTGTAGGAACAACATTATTAAATTAGCGTGTGCTTGACAGAAATCATGACACATTAGGCAATGCTTTAAGAAACTTGGAGTGCTAGTTTTTAAAGGTAGAAAGGACTGGAAATGGAGGCTCAGAGAGGATAAATTGTCCAAGATTTTTATCACTTTAATGTTATAGATCCAGTTCTCTACTCTTAGTTCAGGGTTCTTTCTAATCATCACATTTGTTTTTTCCAGAAAGTAAAACCAATCCTACCAGGTAGAAGTTATGAAGAAGCAGATTTTGACTATGTACGAGAGATTTTCGTAATTGATGTCCTCTAATATAAGGAACTTCTTTGGGAAATAATGAGGTCTTTGTTATTAGAGAAATTGAAATGGGTACCATATAACTTCTTTACTGGAGATATTGTATGTTTTAAGGGATAATTCTGAGCTGTGTCAGAAAGTGAGCTGAGTAACATATGTGGAGGATAATTATTTAACCATAGCCCTTATTATATATCTTGTCCTGGTTGAGTATTAATAATGCCTTCTTTCCAACTCTGGGTATCCTGTTTTGTATGAAAAATTATATGATTGACTGTGTTGTAAGCTCTCTTCCAACTCTGTAAGTATGCTGAGTGAAAATTATTTCAACATAAATTATATGGGTTTATCATCTGAGATAAAGTCTTGGTGGTAATATGTGGAGTCTTTGAGAAAATCACTTAAAATATTTTTTAAATGGAAAATTTCAATACTTATAAAAGTACAGAGAATGGTTTAATGAACTCCTATGTACTTATCACCCAGATTCACAATTATCAACTCATGGTCAATCATGTTGCATGTATGCTGCATCAGCATTTTCCTAGATAAATTTTGAAGCAAATTCCAAGTGTCATATTAATATCATTCATAAATATTCAGTATGTATCTTTACAAAATAAGGACTCTCTTTTTAAACATAACTTTAACATTATTGACATGCTTTAAAAAATCAGTGTTAATTCTTAAATATTTCATTACTACTCAGTATTCAAAATTTTCTGCTTGATATATATGCATAGATACACATACACATACATGTATGAAACACACATACATATATGAAAATATTTGTGTGTGTTTTACAATTTGTTTGGATACTGATAGTATATACACTGCAATAGGTTGGTATGTCATTTAGATATCTTACTTATAGTCATCTTGTCTCCCTTTTCCCATTCTTTTTTTCTTTTTTCCTTTTCCTACTCCTTTTTCTTTTCTTCCCATTTTTACTCATATTCTTCTTCCTCCTGTTCCCTTTTCTTCTCCTCCTCTTCATTCTTTTTTTTCTCTTCTTTTTCTAAAATTTATTTGTGAAGAAACTGGGCCATTTGTCCTACAGTTTTCTACTGTCTGAATTTTGATGATTTCACTCCTATAGTGTCATTTAATATATTTCTTTGCTTCTGTATATCCTGTATGAATTGGTAGTTTGATCTAGAGGCTAGTCATGTTCATGTTTATTTTTTTGGCAAGAATATTTCGTAGGGTAACATATTCTTTCATTAGGAGGCCTATAATGTCTGGTTATTTTTTTGATGTAGCAGCCTTCAATGGTCTTTGCTTAGATCCATTAATTTGTTAAGAGTTGCAAAATGGTGATGTTCTGTCATCTCTTCTTCATTTATTCTGAAAATTTTTCACGATCAACTATTTGGTAATCCTGAGTACGTTTTCTTTAGGGGGAATAGGATAGATTATTTTCCTTTATTTTCTGGTTTTTGAAAGAATGTATAGATTCCTTTGCATCTTCTGAAGATAACTATTGATTTTTAAAAGTATCATTAATTCATGGGTGTAAAATCATTTGATATGATTCATTCTATTACACTTACTATTATTAATGCTTAAATTGACACATCTTTGGCTAGTGGAAGCCTCTTCATAATCGCTTCCCAGAGCCTTTGATAGCTTTCTTGCTTTCTGGCATAACAAGATGTTTCAAGCTTATCTTGTACATTTTTTACTCTGGGCCTCAGGCCAGTCTTTTTACTCTTTCTCCCCTCTCACTCAACCAACTATAACTCTTGTAAGAAATTGCTGCACTTTACAAAAACGTCTGGCTGTCTGTAGTGAGTTGCTGAGCCAGACCCTCCCAGGGCTCATGCTATGCCCTCGGTTGATCAAGTTGGCACGTCAGGCAACTTTAATAGCTTGAACCATTCTCCTCTATTTTAAGTAGCTTTGTTTGTTTGTTCATGTTTTGTTCCTTTATTTGCCTTTTGGGCACAGGTAATGCTGCCTTCCTTTATTAGTTATGGATTAGAAATAGAAGTACTGAAGCCTTGTCTCATGGCACTGATCTTTAGAAGCCCAGACTAAATGCTGCCTTCTTGTAGGGTCATCATTGAACAAAAAAGATGAGGATTGTACTAAAAATGTACAATATAGGGAAAATTGACATCTTAACTATATTGAGTCTTCTAATCCGTGAATATAATATATCTCTCCACTTACTAAGGTCTTCTTCAATTCTTTTCATCTACACATAGATCCTAAACATATCTTATTGGATTTATAACTATTTTTTCTTTTTTTTGGAGGAGAAGTATTATATGATTGGTACTATTTTTAACTTTCTGTGTCCAATGTTTAAGGAACTTTCTAGTATAAAGAAAATATGATTGATTTTATGTTGACTTTGTATCCTGTAACCTTGATAAACTCATTAATTCTAGTATTGGAAATTTCTTGGGATTTTCTACATATGCAATCAAGTTATATGTGAATAGGGAAAGTTTTTATCTCTTCCTTTCCAATCCGTATGCCTTTTATTTCTTTTTTTTTATCTTCTTACAACTTCCAGTTCATTGTTATATAGGAATTGTGAAAGTGAACATCCTTGCCTTGCTGTCAGTCTTAGAAAAGAAAGCATTCACCATGTGTGATGTTAGCTGTAGGTTCTCTAATAGATGTCCTTTATCAGGTTCAGGTTGAAGAAATACCCTTCCATTCCTAGTCTGCTAAGTTTTTCTCATGAACAGATTATAAATTCAATAATGTTCAATTTTTTTTCTGTGTCTATTGATATGATCATTTGATTTATCTTGTATTAGTCTGTTAATATGGAGAGTTACAACGATTGATTTTCAAATGTGGAACTTGTCTTTCATTCCCAGGATAAAACTCACTTGATCATAATGCATTATTATATTGCTGGATTTGATTTGCTAATTTTTTCTAAGAGTTTTGCTTCTTTCTTCAAATGAGGGATATTGGTCTATTGTTCATTTGTTTGTTTATTTCTTTTCTTGTACTTTCTTTGGTTTTGATATCAGGACAATGCTGGCCTCATAAAATAAGCTGGAAACTATTATGTCCTCTTCAATTTCTGGAAGAGATTGCATAGAACTGGTGATATTTCTTCCTTAAATGTTTGGTAGAATTCACCTGGGACAATCTGAGTCTGAAGTTTTATTTTTGAAAGATTTTTTATTGTTTTTAATGATAAATTCAATTTCTTTAACAGATATAACTATTGAAACTTAGCTCCATGTGGGTCAATCTTTGAGTTTTTAATTCTTAGTTATGTCTGCTAATTACTTTTTAGAATCCTCAGACAATTGCTATATGTATTCTTTATAGTTAAAAACCAATCTTTAGGTTTTTTAATTATAATCAGTGAGAGAGGAAAGAGTGTTTACTCCTTTTTACCAGGAACTGATAATTAATCTTAATAATTAAATTATAATTAATAAATTAATTAACCTTAATAATTATTTTTTTAGCCCATATATACAACGTAGTACCATTTCAACATGTAATCAATATAAAAGTTACTAGTGAGATAATTTACATTCTTTTCGATACTAACACTTCAGAATCTGATGTGTAGTTTCACTCTTAGAGCATATCTCAATTCAGACTAGCATTTCAAAGGCTCCACTCTAACATATGGCTATTAGTGACTATATTGGACAGCACAGATCCAGAGGAACCAATAATGAGGAGAGAATAAAACAGAGAATGAAGGGAAAGTAAGAAAGAAAAGTCATCAACTTTCCATGACCACCTCCATGTAAAATATACTCACTATCTCATTAGGCAGCTGTGGTATTGTGATATATATTTTAGTTTTCCCCCATGGTTCAGGCCCAGACTTCCGACTGGTGTCTGAAAGGAAGGGGGGCAGTTTGGGGGACTGGACACTCTCCCTGTAGGATCTGACACTATCTCCAGGTAGATGGTGTCAGAATTGAGTTAGAGGACACATAGTGGGTGTCCATGGTTCAATGTATGGGGAAAAAACCCTACATTTGGTCACAGAAGTCATCTTCTGTCTTGATGATTGTTGTCATGTGAGAATAGAAGGAAAAACACGGTTTGGATGTTCTTCCTAAGCAGCAGCACATTCTGTTGCTGGACAATTATCAGTTACTGGAAAAAGTTCTTATATTGAAAAAGAAAATATACCTACGAATCACTTCTATCCACTAACGCTATTTCTACGTGACAGTCCCCAAATCATCCACAGATGACTATCACATCTTCTTTTAATCTTCTCTTCTCCATGTTAAACATGCCTAGTTCTTTCAGTGGTTTGTAATAAGATAGTTTTCAGAAAATTGATCTACATGATTCTTATATATTTGAGGAAATCTGTTATGTTGCTGATTCTTAGAAACTTACGCTAATTAAGAAAGGGGTATAATGTCCCATCTTCAGATGTTTTAAAAGAACTTTTAACCTTATATTTTTGTATATTTTTTTCAATGCATAAAATAACAATATTTTAAGCCAAATGCTATAAATTAGCATTACTTTATTGAGCAATAAATATTCTACTGCAGAAAATTTTAGTCTTAATAATCTTCTAATGCATATTCACAAAATGTTTCATTAGTGCAACTTATTATCAATTTGTTTTTAATGACCACAGTGCATCTGACACCATAAAAAGAGAGTAAACTTTCTCAATCTTTCCATGATTAGTGTTGTAGTTTTAAAAAGTAGTTAGAAATTAAATATAATTTTAAAACAAATCAGTAATGATTGCTGTCATGAAATAGTAAAAATCTGGAAAAACAAAGGAAAATTTGGTAAATAAGCTTGATTTTTATACACACAAACACACACACACCCACATACCCTTGATTTAGGTGTAGCCTATAGAATACTGTGTATTTACATTTCATATTCTCTAAACTAAATATCATAGTGAGATAGATAAAAAAGTTGTTTTAAATATACAGAATAAGTAGCTTTGTATGTACAGAGAAGAAAAAGAGATGTGAAACAATAGAAAACAGTGATAATCAATTCTATATATTAGAAGAAGCTTAATAAAAAAAGCGTGTGAGTGTAAAGATTTGGGTTAAACTGGCAGGATAAAAGATGTTTTCTCATTTTCTAAAGATAAAATTTTCATTTATTAATTCACTCTTAACATGACAATACAAGATAAACCATATAATCATATCAATAGATACAGAAAAAAACATAGAACAAAACTTATAATCTGTTCCTGAGAAAAACTCTTAGCAGACTAGGAATGGAAGGGTATTTCCTCAACCTGAATCTGATACAGGACATCTATAGAAAACCTACAGCTAACATCACACATGCTAAAAGATTGAATGTTTTCCTTTGTAAGACTGACAGCAAGGCAAGGATATTCACTTTTGTAATTCCTATGTAACGGTATACTGGAAGTTGTAGGAAGATAATACAAAGTAATAAAAGGCATACAGATTGGAAAGGAAGAGATAAAAACTGTCCCTATTCACATGTAACTTGATTGTGTATGTAGAAAATCCCAAGAAATTTCCAAAATATATGAGAACTAGTAAGTGAGTTTATAAAGATTGAAGGATACAAACAAGGTCAACATAAAATCAATCATATTTCTTTTTTTTTTTATTGCAGCATAGTATGGGGGTACAAATGTTAAGGTTACGTACATTACCCTTGCCCCGCTTCCCCCTCCAGTCAGAGCCTCAAGCCTGACCATCCCCTAGACGGTGCACATCGCACTCATGTATGTATATATACCCATCCCCTCCTCCCTGCTCCCATCTGCCCGACACCTGATAAATGTTGTTCCTGTGTGTCCAATCATATATCTTTATGCTAGCAAGGAATCATTGGACACAGAAAGTTAAAAATAGTACCGACTATGATACCTCCCCTCCAAAAACATAGTTGTAAATCCAATAAGATATGTTTAGGATCTATATGTAGATGAAAGAAATTGAAGAACACCTCAGTAAGTGGAGAGATATGTTCATGGATTGGAAGATTTAATATAGTTAAGGTGTCAATTTTCCCTATATTGTACATTTTTAGTATAGTCCTCATAAAAATTCCAGCAGGATTTGGGAGATGTTGATAACATGATTTTAAAATTTATCTGGAAATGCAAAGGAATTAGAATAGCCAAAATAATTTTGAAAAAGAACAACAGTGGAGGAGTCAGATTACTCAATTTTCAGATTTCGTATCAAGGCAGTATGGTATTGGCAAAAGAATAGACACAGATCAATAGAAAAAAATAGAAAATCTGATAACAAAACCACATAAATATGGTCAATGATTTTTTCATAAAAATGCAAAGGCACTTCAGCGGAAAAAGTGCTCTTTTCCACAAGTGGACATGCATATGCAAAAAAAGGACCTGGACCTATATATTAAAGTATGTACAAAAATTAACTCAAATGAATCACGTTCTTCAATGGAAAATTTCAAACCATGAAACTTCTGAGAAGAAAGTATAGGAGTAAGTCTGTAACTTAGGTTGGGCAATGAATTCTTGGATCCAACATCGGAAGCACAATTCATAAAAGAAAAAAGTTGATAAATTGGATTTCATCAAAATTAAAAACTTTTGCTCTGCTAAAGACACTGTTAAGAGAATGAGAGGACAAGGCGCAGTGGAATAAAATATTTGCAAATCATGTATTTGACAGGGACAAATCCCAGGAACATATAATGAGCTCTTAAAAGTCAACAAGAAGAAAATGAACAATTAAAAAAAGGAGACCAAATTTGAACATACACTCCACCAAAGAAGATATACAGGTAGCAAATAAGCACATGAAAGATGCTCACCTTCATTAGTCATTAGAGAAACGCAAATTAAAATTATTGTGAGATACCATGGCACACCTATTAGAATGATTGAAAATAACAATAATATATCAAGTATAGATGAGAGTGGGTAGAAATTAGAACTTTCATGCATTGTTGGTATGAATGCCAAATGTAATATCCATTCAGGAAAAAGTTTGGCAGTTTGTTTTATGGTTGAAAATACTTTTTCTTATGACCTAGCAATCTATTCCTAAGTGTTTACGTAGAAATGATAATCATTTCTCTAGAACTGAAAAATTTACATTCACACAAAACCTGCACATAGATGTTTGCAATAACAGTATTCACAGTCATCAAAACTGGAAATAACTCAGATGTCTTTCAATGAGTGGTGGATAAACAAACTGTGGTACATCCATACAATGGAATACTAGTCAGCTATAAAAAGGAACAAGCCATTGGTACATGCAGCAATTTGCCTGAATCTCAAATGCCTTGTGCTAAGTGAAAGAAGTTCATTCTTATAATCTATATAATCTTATAACCTTATAATTATAAGGTTATACTGTATGATTCCATTTGTATGACATTCTGGAAAATGCAAAACTGAAGGGACAGAGAATAGATCAGAGGTTGCCAGAGATGAGGGATGGTGGGAAAGTTTAAATATAAAGGGGTAGTGTGAGGAAATTTTGGAAGGTGACAAAATTGTTCTGTATCCTAATTTTGGTGGTATTTACACAAAAATATGCTTACAGTACAACTTATATAACTGTACACAAAAAGATGAATTTTACAGTAAATTTAATTTCACCATTTTCCTTTTTACTATTTGAATGTGGCTACTAATAAGTTTAAAATTATGTATGTGGCTTGTATTGTTATTTCTGTTACGCAGCACTGCTTCAGATATCTGAAATGCAAAGAAGGATTACATGTGGTCTGAAGTCTAGAGAGAGAGGGATAATAGTAGAAGGAAGTCTTACAGGGAGGGGAGGCAAACTTAAATGACCTAAGTACCACCTTTCAATTCCATCCTTTCTTCTAGAGATATTTTTTGAGAGCCTAATTCATGCAAATTGTAATATGCCAACTCTCAGGTATAATAATTCCTTGGAGTCTTTTTTCCTTGATATTGGAAAAGAAATTCTACCTCTCAAGATAAAAAGTGTGCTGTGCAATGAAATCATCAACAGTATCACTGAATTTGTAGGCACAGCAGAGTTCATCATTGAGGCAGTTGACAAGCTCCTTGACAAACTTGTGGTGAATGTTCAGGTTCATGTTATTATTGAGTAGATATTATTGTTTAAATGAATGCACCCTGATTAATTGAACTTTGGCAGCCATAAAAGGAGGTTTTGGGGAGCATGCCTAGCCAATCTGTTTATGACTTGAAGTTAGACGTGACCACCCCCCAAACTGGAATAGGCTCCAAGAATATCATCATAGACAGTAAATTGGGAAATCTAACAAGGTTGAAATATTACTAAATTAAAAATCCTGAAATGAATTTTGAAATTTAGTTGTCCTGATTAAGAATGAGGGATATGTAGCTTAGCAGGGATATGTAGCTTTTATATTAATATATAAAAGTCTTGGGCTTTCTTAGCTGATAGGAGGCATAATAGGAGTCACTGGTGATGAGGCTGTCAAAAAACGATTTCAATCTGCTGTGGTATTTATCAATAGAAGTTTAATGTCTAAAATGAAGGCATGGAATTTCTTATTTGTTTCTGTGCTCTTTAGAGCACACCTGGAATCTTATCTTAGTCCTGGGTATTCTCCTCTAAGAGGGCAATGGACAAACTGGTACATATTCAGAGGAGAGAGCCAAATGATAAAGGAAATTGAGACCAAGTCAGATGAGGAAGAGTGAAGGAAGCTGGGACATTGAGCCTGGTCAAGATGTGACTTACGGTGGAGTTGAAAGAGAGGTAACGAGGACTCCTTTAAATAATTGAAAGGCTGTGATATTAAAGAGAAATTAAACTTGCTCTATCATTCACAAAACTCTAATTGTTTAACATTTGAATTGTTTCAAACTGTGTTTTTCTGGCAGTTATTGGAACTGATAGACAAAATAGCATGATAATATTTCACTAAAAATGAGGAAAGGAGCCTATGGATGGACTATGTTCCTTCTGTAGTTGGGGAGTAGGACGTATGGTCCACTGTGCAGATCTGGTGGCTGGGCCTTCCTGAGATGGTGCTGATACTTTCTAAAGATTGTCAGCTGCCCAGGCACAAGCATGTAAGTCAAAACTGTCTTGTACCTTGAATTTCTTCGATTTCATGTATGTGTCTTATTATGAAGCATGGTAGATGGGCATTTTGAAAGGAAGGAACTTTTGCCCTCATCGGTCCCACTATTATAGCCTGTCAATTTTCAGGGAGTAATGAAAAATAAGACTTGACGTTATCTTGTTGTTATTAGGTGGTCATGACACTTCTAGGCATCCTAGGTGTGTTGTTTCTTTCCTTTTTTTTTTTTTTAACTTTACCTTATGTCACCTCTGATCCTATTTTTATTTCTCTGTTCTCCTGCCTACTTTTCTTTTTAATGAAAAGTTGAAGTAAGCAGTATCCGAGTAATCTGTACTGTGTTCACATCATCTTCTCAAGAGTGAAATAAAGGAAATGTGATGTTATTGCTCTTCTGTATGATTTGTGTTGGTCTTTTCTCCACCATGTCTGCCTTGAGGTCAGGTACTATGTTTTCTACTTCCTACATAACTCCCCAAGTGTCCATATGTGCATCTGTGCATGGTGGGTTTTTAATAAATGTTCTTGACTGATTTACTGACTATTCTCTATAGCAAGAAAACAATGTTACAGTTTATTTCAAAGAGGCTGTAGAGTATTGAGGCAAAGTGTTTCAGAGTTCTTTGAGGTCTAATAGGGTAGGAATTTGAGAAATTCTGAAAAGTAAGGGTGTGGGATTCTGAAAGATATTTTAACTCGTTTCTTTGTTTTGAAAAATATCCATATAATATTTTTACTCTGTATAATATAGTAAACTCTCTCCTACCTTTCTCTTGAAAGATCCTTTTGTTATACATCATTTTCTTTTTTTATAAAAACTTCATTGCATATTCAAATACTTTTGGCTTTCTTAAAATTTTTTTGAAAAATCAACTATAGAGGGAATGAGATATCTAGTGTTTGACAGCACAATAGGGTGACTATAGTTAACAATAATTTATTGTATATTTCAAAATAACAGAGTAGAATTGGAATGTTCTGGACATAGAGAAATGATAAAAGCTGGTAGTGATAGATGTCCCAATTACCCTGATTCGATCATTACACATTGTATGCTTGTATCAGAATATCACATGTACTCCATAAATAAATACAACTATTATGTATCCATCTTAATTAAAAATAAAAAATTAAAAAAATCTTTAACATTACTCAGTACTATCCTTTTAAAAGGACATATTTTGGAAATTGCCTAAAAAATAAAGATCTTTGCAAGTATTCATCTTGTAAAAATATTCTTTACTTTTAAAAAAGGCTCATTGCAGAGTTCTTTTAAATGGAGAACTCCCCAAATTGTATTTTCAATATGGTTTTATTTATAAAAATAAACTTACCCACAACCATTCAGTAAACACTTTGTAATTTATTTGTATCTAAGATCAGATTTCTTTAAAGTGGGACAAATTTTAGCATTAGACTAAAAAAAAAAGCAACTTTATTGAGATAAAATTATATACCATGTAATTCACCCCGTACAGTGTACAATTCAGTGGTTTTTTTTTTTAGTAAAGCCACAAAGTTGTGCAACCATCAACCCTAATTCTAGAACATTTTTATTACCACGAAAAGAAACCTTGTACCAGTTAGAAGTCACTTCCCATTCCCTCCCGTCCGCATCTCCTGGCAACTGTTAATCTACTTTCTGTCTCTATGGATTAGCATATTCTGGACATTTCATTTAAATAGAATCATACAATAATAATACAATAAACAACCTTTTGTGTCTGACTTTTTTCACTTAGCATGATGTTTTCAAGGTTCATACACACTGTAGCATTGTATCAATACTTTCTTTTTTATAGCTGAATAGTATTCCATTATATGTGTATATCACATTTTATTTATCCATTCATCAATTGATAGACATTAGTTGTTTCCACTTTTTGGCTATTGTGAATAGTGCTTCTGCAAACATTAATGTGCAAGGGTTTTTTTGTATTTTATGTGGATGTATGTTTTCAATTATCTTGGGTATATACCTATTAATAGAAGTGGAATATCAGGTTCAAATGGTACTTTTGTGTAACTTTTTTGAGGAACTGCCAGGCTGTTTTCAAAATTGGCTGCACCATATTACATCTCCGCTTGCAGTATATAAGTGTTTCAATTTCTCTACATTCTTACCAACACTTGTTATTATATGCCTTTTTGATTATAGCCATCCTAGTGGAAGTATGAAGTGGCTTCTCATTGTGATTTTGATTGCACTTCCCTGATGACTAATGATGTTAAGCATCTTCTCATGTGCTTATTGGCCATTTGTATATCTTCTTTGAAGAAATATCTATTCAGACCCTTTGCCCATTTTTAAATTGGGTGATTGTCCTTTATACTGTTGAGTTGTAAGAGCTCTTTATATATTGTGGGTACAAGTCCTTTATTACCTAAGTGATTTGCCAGATTTTCTCCCATTCTGTGGGTTATCTTTTCACTTTCTAGATAGTATTCTTCAAAGGATAAAAGTTTAATTTTTTGTATGTGGTGTGAGGTAGGAGCCCAACTTCCTTCTTTTGCTTGTGGCTAAGCATTTGTCTAAGCACCATTTGTTGAAAAGTTGCTTTAAAAAACAAAAACGAAAACAAAACTTAACTGTGGTAAAATATAGTTAACAAAATTTACCATCTTAACCACTTTAAAATGTACATTTCAGTAGTGTTATAATTACATTGTGCAGACAATCTCCAGAATGTTTTTCATCTTGTAAAACTAAGGCTCTGTACCCATTAAACAAAAACTCTTCATTCTCCCTTCTCCCTAGACACTGGCAATCACTATTTTACTTTGTGTCTCTATGAAGAAAGACTTACCTTATATAAGTGGAGTCATGTAGTATTTGTCTTTTGTGACTATTAGCATAACATCTTCAGTATTCAGATTGTAGCATGTGTTAGAATTTCTCTCTTTTTAAGGCTGAATAATATTTCATTGTATGTATACATACCACATTTAGTTTATCCATTCATCTGTTAATGGACACTTGAATCGCTTCTACTCTTTGGCTATTGTGACTCATGCTACTATGAAGAGGGGTGTACAAATATCTCTTTGAGAACCTGCCTTTAGTTATTTAAAGGTATATACCCAGAAGTGGAATTGCTGGATCATCTGGTAATTCTGTTTTTAACTTTTTGAGGAATCACTGTACTGTTTTCCACAGTGGCTGCACCATTTTACATTCCTGCCAACACTACCAAGGGGTTACAGTTTTTCCACATCCTCACCCACACTTGTTATCTTTTTTTTTTTTTTTGAGACAGAGTCTCACTGTCTCACTTTGTTGCCTGGGCTAGAGTGCCGTGGCATCAGCCTAGCTCACAGCAACCTCAAACTCCTGGGCTCAACGATCCTCCTGCCTCAGCCTCCCAAGTAGCTGGAACTACAGGCATGCACCACCATGCCTGGCTAATTTTTTCTATTTATTTTTAGTTGTCCAATTAATTTCTTTCTATTTTTAGTCGAGACGGGGGTCTTGCTCTTGCTCAGGCTGGTTTTGAACTCCTGATCTTGAGTGATCCTCCTGGCTTAGCCTCTCAGAGTGCTAGGATTATAGGTGTGAGCCACCACGCCTGGCCTGTTATCTTTTGTTTTGATAGTAGCCATCCTAATGGGTGATGAAATGAGAGAGGTGATGAAAAGACTTTTTGCCTTATTGAAGTGTCTTGGCACCTTTGTCAAAAAATCACTTGATCATAAATGTGAAAGTTTATTTATGGACTCTAAATTCTATTGCATTGATCTGTAGGTCTGTCTTTATGCCATTACCACACTGTCTTCATTACTGTGGCTTTGTAATAACTTTTGAAATTGAGACATGTGAGTCCTATTTTTTTTTTTTTTTTTGAAGATTGCTCTGGCTATTTGGATCCCTTGCATTTGCATATAATTTTTAGGATTGGCTTGTCAGTTTCTGCAGAGAATCCTGCTGAGATTTTGATAGGGATTGCATGGAGTCTGTAGATCAACTTGGATAGTATTGCTGTTTTAATGGTATTGAGTCTTCTCATTGACAACCGTGAGATATCTTCCTATTTATTTAGGTCTTCTTTAATTTCTTTCATCAGTGTTGTGGGGTCTTCAGTGTGTAGGTCTTATACTTCTTTTGTTAAGTTTATTCATAAGTATTTTGTTCTTTTTGATGCTAGTGTAAATGGATTTTTTTAAATTTCATTTTTGAGTTGTTCACTACTATTGCACAGAAATGTGATTGGTTTTTGTGCATTTATCTTGTGTCTTACAGCCTTGCTGAAGCTACTTATTAGTTCTGATAGTAGTTTTATGGATTAATTAGAACTTTCTATATGCAAGATCATGTCATCTGTGGATAGAGATAGTTTTATTTTCTCTTTCTAGTCTAGATGCATTTTATCTCTTTTTCTTGTCTAATTGCCCTGGCTAGAGCCTTCAGTACAGCCTCCAGTATAATGAATTGGCAAGAGTGGATATCCTTGAATCAGATTTTTAATGTTTTCTGGTTTGAAAATATTTATTACTAACAATGCTCCTTTGAGAACTTGAAAATCCAGCTTCTTATCCTCCTATAGTAACAAAAGTAATAAAATTTCTTTTATTGGAATTAAGCATGTTATTGATTTTTTGAACACCAAGGCACAATAGATTCCAGCTTGGTGTTTTTCAAGACTTCGAGGTCTGTGCTTTATTAACTTTATGAATTTTTTCCTAAAAGTAACTAAAGTAAGCCAACTATAGGACTTTTAAAAACACATTTCTAAAGTATATGCCTTTCTAAAGAATTGTGTTTGCTGGGTATATTTGAATGGAATGAATAATCAGGACATTCACATTGTCTCCATTAGTGCTTCTTAGCCATGTAATGGATATGGTTGATAATCTGAGATGATGATAGTGGGTAAGGTAGAGGAGAGGTGGTGATTGTGCTACTTGCTACTTTTGATAATTTAATTCTATACCCAACTTCTGAAGGGTACATTTTCTTGCTTAAACTTATTCCCTACAGAAAGCTTTAGGAGCAACTTTGCTATGCTTTATTCTTTACTGAAGATTTTCTCAGTATTTATAGATATTTAATTCAGAGAATGGTATTTCTTTCATTTATTGAGCATTTCTCGAATATATTATATTTGTGTTGCACTTTTCGCTGTTAGAGACATGAAATAAGTATAAGAAATATATGTGCTTACCTTATACTGCTGTGTATTTGTGGTTGTGTGTATATGTTTTATCTTTGTCACTAAGCATAAACTCCTTGAAGATTAATATCTTTGTATTGGCATGGTGTGTATCACAGTGCCTCACATGTAGGTTGTGCTTATTATGATTTTTTTAAAGTGAATAGAGCAGTTAAACAACATAAAACTGTTTATAATTAAATACTCAAGTGAATGGTGTAACCAGTCATTATTGTTGAATTTTAGAAGTAACAACAATCAGTGTGTACCAGATTTGTTAGGCTTCTTGCAGGAGAAAGTAATTTAGTGGGCTCATAAGGGATGGTAAAAAGTGAGCAAGGAGGGAGAACATTTTAACTGGGTATAATAGTATTTGGAGGGCATTGAGCAGATCACATGGACTGGAATAAAAGATAGGTATTGGCTTGTAGATAAAGAAAAGGGTGGATAAATAGGTAGGAGCATCATATTTTGGAGACCTTAAGTACCTGTTTAGAAAGTTTGCCATTACTGCATTTGATATTAGAGAATTATTGAAGTTTCTTGAATTAGGAAATTTTGGGGCAAAACTTTTAGAAGATTTGCTTGGTGATAATATGTATTATGGCTGGAGGGCAACTAGTATTAGCAGACTGTTTGAGAGAGTATGATAATGATTGAGTTCCTGTAGTCTGTCAGCTCTTTAATTGAAGGTTTTTTTGTTTGATCTTTAGTACATAGCATAGAGCTCTAAGCAGAGTTCAAATATTTATTCAGTGAATGCATGAATGTATAGACTAGGTGATCTGGGCCTGGATAGGGCTGTTAGCAGTAGGAAAAATCCATGAGTGACATTTTGGAGGAAAAATTGAAATGACTTGTTTTCTAAGAGTATAAAGAGTATAATATATAAGGTCAAAGATGACAGTAAAGTTTCAGCATGGGTTATTAAGGAGTAGCAGTGCTATCCTTAGGCATAGGGAAGTCAGCTAGGGAATGAGGGGAGTAAGAGAAAGGACAGTTATGATCACATTTTTTAGACTTGCTGAGTTTGACATTGAAATGACTCATACATAGAGATTTAAGGGCTCAAATGAGAACTGAAGTCTGAATGTTTGAATTTGAATATCATTATATAGATATTATTTGAGCAGTAAAAATGATTGGACTGATAAAACTGTATTATATGCATATGTGCAGAGGTTGTGTGCATGTACACAAGTATACACTATACTCTTGTACACTATAACCCAGTATATGTGTATTAGATTGTCAATAAAAGAATCTGCTTTTTAATATAAGCAAATGATGAGGTCTGATTCTTGGAGTAAGCAGAGGAAAAAAGGGAGCTACAGAAGGAGTCAGAAAAGAAATGAAGAGGTAGAATTTACAAGATAAATTTTCTCATGAGACTTTGTAATTTGTCTTATGTTTTACAATACTACTACTAATACCAACAGTAGTACTCCTGTATCACTTGCTGAGTGCTTACTGTATGCCAGACACTGTGCTAGGCACGCTGTCTCTTTTTATCCTCACAACAAATCTGTGATGTCAGTACTAATGTATCTCCCTTTTACTGATAAAGAAACTGAAGGCTAAAGAAGTTAAAACTTGCCCAAGTTTACTTGAACTAATAAATAATTAAGAGACCTTGTGAATATAAATCTAACTTTTTTGACTCTAAGCCAAATGCTCTTTCCATTATACCAAACTTCTGTATGTTTAATTTCTACAAGGCAAGACTATGTCTATATAGAATCAGTCCTCAGTAAAAGCTTATTAATTAGCAGGCAGTGACTGAACAGTAATATTTCTCATAAAAATAATCAGCATATACTTTGAATGTGGCTGCTTCTACTTTTCTACTTGGATATTTACATTCATAGAATATTAAGAGGTAAAACTTTTTTGATTGCTTGTTGTGGATGTTAATTTAAAAGAGGGTTATCAGTTCTTTTATTTGAAGAATTATTCAGAAAGTACTTTTCAATATTTTTCCTTAAACTAATATAAATTTCTTTTAGAAGTTTTTCTGATACATTCCTCAGAACATCTATACATTGGCAAGGAAATAAGAAGAGCCTACCATTTTCTATTTTTCCAGGGGATATCATTTTCAATGCCCAATACCCAGAGCTGCCCCCCGATTTTATCTTTGGAGAGGATGCTGAATTCCTACCAGACCCCGCGGCTCTTCAGGTGAGTACTACAGGCTCACATTGATCTTTATCTGTTGTAAGGAAAACAAAATTGGCCTTTGACAGTTTCTAAACAGATTTGTCAAACGTGGAGTTTTTTTCCTACCCTTCTTTTTTCTGCCCTGCGAAATAAGTACAACTGTTTATGCACCAAAATAGTTAAATAAGAGATTTTTTTCATTGCAGTTTTGCTTTCAGGCTACTTTGAGTTAATGAAAGTATCCAGCATATTGGTTGAAATATTTTTACTTTAGTTTAAAAGAGACATGTTGAAAATGTTTTCTTTGTTTCAACTTAATATTTCATGCCTGCAATCAATTTTCTAATGTTTACTAACACTTCATCACAGGACTTGTTAGGAGAGTGTTTCTTGGCTCTTCAAGAGGCCTTTTTTGTATAGAAGTGAAAGTGGCAAATTTGGACTTGTATCCACGTTATCTCAGTAGTATTATCAGAAGGGTAAAGACCAGATTAAGTGTTCTTTATTAAGCAAGACCAAAAACTTTGTAGTTGAAATAAATGTTCCTGGAATTAAAGCAAGAATTTTAACCATTGGGGAAAAGGGTGATGGTTCTTGTCAGAGCACATGCGGTTTGGTAAAAGTTGTGTGTTATGCATGGCTGATGGAGAAAAACATGTGCCATTTTGTTTAAATGGTTCTGACAAGACAAAATGTCTCTTTCCTTTCCTTTTCAACTTTGAGCTTGGTGTGATACCTATACTATAAGAGGTTTATTTTTGTTCAAAACTATATTCTTGGTTTTGTTTTCTGGAAATGTTTTGTCTTGTTAAAGTTTTGTAATTAAAAGTTTTCATGATTTACTTTAAAATCTTGCCCTTTGTTTTAAAGGGGAAGTATTAAACAGGAAGTATTAATCAAAACCTAAAGAATTATTTTAAACTTTAGAATATAGCTATAAAAATACTGTTGGCAAGAGTAGGATAGATTTCTTATAAAATTTTTAATAATTGCAATATGCTGTTATTTGATTAAAATTTTTTTAAGTTAAATATGACCCCTTTAGATGCTTTTTATTACATATTTACTCCATACTGAAGCTCAGGGTCTTACCTGGAAAAAGTCAGGCAGAGGTTTCACTACAGACTTCTATTGGATCAAATCTGCCCAGTAGGGTAGCATTGTCAGATACCAAAGATATATTGCAGGCTAAGTGCCTCAGGAGTTTACAGAAGGAGGACAGAAAATGCTTTGTAATGGAGGTAAGACTTGTACTCATTCTTGAAGAATGGAACGAAAGTGGGAAGTATGGCAGAGAGTATTTCGGATGGGGGATGACAAACAAATTTGAAGAAGCTATGATTTATATAATATATTGCTGAAGAAAATACTGATAGGTTTACTGAAATATAAGGAAGGGCTTATATTGACTTATAAGGAAGGGCTTATAAGTCTTTATAGTGACTTATAAGGAAGAGCTAGAAAAGGTTAGTAAGATAAATTGGGAGAAGATTGTAGAATGCATTGAATGCTGGGCTAAGAGCCATTGAAGGAAACGATGAAGGGAGAATCATCTAACAGCAATGTGGTCAATATAATGGATTAAGGAGAAATTGAAGATCAGAACTGAGGATGGTTGTAAAAATTTAGTGGGAAGAAAAGGGGCTTTGAGCTAGGATGATGCAAGTGAGCATAGTGTGATGGAAAGAATAAGAAAGATGAGTTTACAACTTCTTTTTTTGAAATTGTATTTAAAATTTGTAGTGCATATCTGCAGTATTGGCAAAAATTATGAGAGTATGGATTTTAAAAGCTAAAAAAGACCTTAAGATCCATTTTATTGTATTCTTCTATTTTAGTACTGAGGAAATTGATCTAGAGTTATATAAGTCTGTGTCAGAGCTGATATTATGCCACTCTTTTGATGTTTAGTCTGGGTAAAGTTATCACAAATGTTTTTGAGCAATTACCTGAAAAAGAACAACCAAAAAATCAAAGTATTAGATCTAAGAGAAAGACTGTGAATCTAGGGACATACCTTCTTTTTAATGATAGTTAATCTAAGGCCTCAGGTAGACTACCCAGGGCTTCTTCATGGAACCAATGGCTGGGTGAGCCCAGATAAGCAACCAGAGTACATTCTCTAATAGCTGGGAAATGTCCAAATAGCCCTGGAGGTTGCACTTGATGTTCATTGTCACTTGGTTAAAACATCAGTACAGGATAAATTACAAGGCCTTACCCCAGCAGACATTGCCCTGAGCACAGCTTGCCTCTGAAGGACTTTTCACTCAACTGTTAACAGATTATGGTTTAGTTCTTGGATTCAGTTCAGACTGTTTCCCCCCTTCTTTAAGTACTCGGAGCATAGTCACTCATAACCTGACTAGTCTACATATGGCTCTGAATGAAATATTGCATATTTCATCACCCATGGAGTAGAAAACAGAATGCCTAGATTCCTCGGATTTTTTTTCCCTGAAGTACTAGTTGCAGAAGGGGGTGAATATGTACCCTTAGAATCTGGGAGTGCAGTCCAAAATAGTTCCTGTGGCAAATATGGAATTTGTTTGAAGTTTTTGTGTTTTATCTTAAACATTTATGAAAATCTTACGTTTGATTCTTTAATGTACCTGTATTTTTAATATAAAAATGTTATAAATATTTGAGAAAAGAATTGGACTCTCTAGTATATTCCAGTTTGAGAATTATAGTTTTAGAGAATATATGTAATCTTTTGTTTATGCAATTTATTTAAACGACTCCTTTCCAAAAAAAAAAAAAAAAGATTTTAAGTAGCTTATGTAAAGGAGACATATAAGGTTAATAGAAATATGTTGGGTGGAGGTATCAACAAGAAAAAAATCAAACAACCCCATCAATAAATGGGCAAAGGAAATGAACAGAAACTTTTCAAAAGAAGACAAAATAATGGGCCACAAACATATAAAGAATTATTTATATATTGTGGGTAAAGTCCTTTATCAGCTATTTGATTTGCCAAATTTTCTCCCATTCTGTGGGTTATCTTTTCACTTTCTACTTAGAAAGTGTCCTCTGGAGCGTGAAAGTTTTAAATTTTGATGAAGTCCAATTTATTTTTTTCTTTTGTTGCTTGTGCTTTTCATTTTATATCTAAGAAACCATTGCCTAATCCAAGGTTATGAAAATTTACTCTTAGATTTCATCAAAGAATTTATAATTCTTAATGGTATGTGGAGGTCTTCGATCTATTTTGAGTTAATTTTTGTATATGGCTTAGGTTGGGACCCCACTTTGTTTTGTAAGTGGACTTATAGATGTCCTAGCACAATTTATTGGAAAGACTGTTTTTTCCTCATTGAATTTTCTTGGCATTCTTGTCCAAACTCAATTGATTATGAATGTGAAGGTTTATTTCTGGATTCTCAATTTTATTCCATTGATGTATATGTCTGTCCTTATACCAGTACCACATTGTCTTGGCTGCTGTGACTTTGTAACAAATTTTGAAATTGGAAAGTGTGAGTTTTCCAACTTTGTTTTTTGTTTATAAATTGTTTTGATTCTTATGGGTCCCTTGCATTTCCTTATGAATTTTAAGATCAGGTTAGCAATTTCTGTAAAGTATCCAGCTGGGATTTTGATAGGGATTGTGTTGACTTTGTAGATCAATATAGAGATTATTGCCATTTTAGCAATATTAAGTCTTCCAAACCAGGACATGAGATAACTTTCCATTTAGTTAGGCCTTCTTTAATTTCTTTCAACAATGTTATATTATTTTCAGAGTATAAGTTTTGTACTTCTTTTATCACATTTATTCCTATGTTATGTTTTTATGCTATTATTATACATGAAATGTTTTCAAATCTCATTTTCAGTTTTACATTGCTGCTGTATAGAAATACAATTGATTTTTGTATTTTATCCTGTAACCTTACAGCTCTAACTTTTAATATAAAGTTTTTCTTCTTATTGAATAAAAATATTTTTACAGATGTATGTTCTTTATCTTTTTCTGCTTTTTTGAAGTAAATCAATTTGTTGAGGAAGGTGGATTATTATATATTTTGATATTGAGATGTGAGTATAAAATAGTAACATTGTTTTTCCTTTGAATTTATGAACTGAACTTAAAGCATTTCCTCTAGAAAAATAAAGCATTTTCCTCTTCTATTTCTAGACAGAAATAGAAGCAGCGTTATAATAAACTCATAGTATTTCTATGGGAGCTACTTTTAAGGTCAACACTTACAAATTCTAGTAGATTTGTTAAAAATCAGATTCATTGCTTTATATTCTATATGCTAATAATTCATTCATCAAACTATTTAATTCAACAATAATTCAATATTATGACCTAGGGCCCTAGGCAATAGATCTTTGCTCTAGATGTGTTTCTGAGATAAGGCTCTACTGTAGATGTGGCTAGTAGGAAGACAGACACACAGCTTTACTTAATAGATAGTATAAGGACATTATGCAAATACCTCTCTTTTACTATGTTCTTTTATACCTGTTTGTCATACTGTTTCATGTGTCATATTATGAATAAGATGTTGACCTACTGGTACCGTCTTTACTAATACAAAAGCATAAAAATCAACAAAAGACAAATGGAAGAAAATCCTATTTGTTAATATTTATTGATTGCATACTATGTGTCCAACACTGTGTACTATGGAACTTGACCTTAGGGAGGCTAAATGTTAGGGGAGGTAAGACATAGGTATATGAAAACAAATAGACATAGATAATATATAATTAAATATTGGAATAATTGAAACAAAAATAGTGCCATGGGATAGTTAAATAGTGTTTTTCACATACATTATAATAATGTAAGAAGAGAGGATGATCAATTAATTAAGACAGGTTCCATTATAAAGAAAAAGGAAATTATTGTAGGTTGAAATTATGGGATTAAAATCATCACCAAAATGATGGAACTTGTGCTGGATTCTAAGTGATGAACACCCTCACCTTAGGACCTTTTCATTTACTGTTCACCTTTTTCATTCACTTTGTCTGGAACTCTTCCTTCAGTTATCTGAATGGCTTGTTCCCTCTCTTCTCCAAATATCATTATATAGAGAGGCCTTCCCTGACATTCCTATACAAAATAGTAGCACTCTCCCTGGCACTCTCTTATCTTCATCGTGCTCTATTTTCTTCGTAGCACTCACCGCCATTTGGTGATTTTGGTTGCTTATTTGTTTGGTGTCTGTCTCTGCCACTGTGACTAACTAACTTCCCTGATTTGCCCAGGACTCAGGAGTTTTCCAGAACGTGGGACATTCAGTGTTAAAACAAGACGATCCCAGGCAAAGTGGGACAATGGGTTAGCCTTGTCTCTTCACTGGAAGAGAGAATAGCACTTCAGGAGAGAATGGAATTGGTTTTGTTCACTGCAGTATCCTAGTAACTAGAAGAGTGGCTGGTATGTAGAGGTGGACAATACGTGTTTGTTAGATGAGCCAGTTTCCTTTAAGGCTCTGTATTCCTTAAGGGACTTGCTAGTTTCCAAGACTAGAGAATATGCTTTAGATTAAAATTTCAAAATAGCAGAAAAAATTTAGTTTTAGAGAAATTTGTGGGGATAAATTGGTTAACAGAACCTCTGAAGCAGTGATTTTCGGCTTCTGCTTTGCAACACCCTGTGGTATGTTCAGCTACCTCAAAGGGTATTGTGAAATTCTTTCCCCCAAAAGTAATAATGATAATCCTCTTTAGTTTAAAATAAAGTTGCATAAAGGAGGAAGGGTGGATCATAAATTTACATGAGAGCATGTTGCAATCATAGTAAGATTGGAAAACACTGCTGTCTGACTTCCTGGTTTAAGGAAGGTGAGGGTGACTCAGTGTTTGGTACAAGCATCTTCAAAGTCGTGAACCTAATGCTACTGCAGGTACTACCCACTCCTTGTTTGAGTCCTTTGTTGACTGTTCTGCTGGCATGGATTCTTGTCACTTCTCTTCCTCTTTACTGTGCTTCCTACAGAAAGACATCTTTTGATTGTGTTCTTGCAAAATAGTTCCCATCCCTTGTGTACATGAAATACATGTTAAGGATGCACTGAGCTAAAAGGGACTGTGTGTTACACTATTGAAAAATGCCATCCAGATGTGTGGTGCTCCTGTTCCTAGCACTTCCACGTTCTTTGGCCTATAACATATTTTAAAATAGAATGCTCTCTCATTTTTCAAATCTCTGTTTATTGCCTTATTTGAAACCTATAAAACACTCATCTTTAGCCTTCAAGCTGAACATAGTGCTCAAGGCAGATAACTAAGCAGAACTGCAGCATAGGGCTACGCTTAAAGTGTAGATTTAGAGACGTATGTACAGGGTACTGTGGGAACATAGGCAGGCATACTTTATCAGATCCATGCATGTATGGTAAGTGTCAGGAATTTAAAAACATATTATTTGTTTATAAATTTAATATATATATTTATATAACTATTGTTATCAAATAACGTACATCTAGAAGAGTATACAAATCATAAGGTATAACATGGTGAATTTCCAAGTGAGCACAACCATGTAACTAGCACACTGGATCAAGAAACAGAACATTTCCAGAAGCCCCACTCATATCCCCTTCCATCACTATGACCACCTTGCCTAAGAGTAAACACTGCTGATTCATACTGCCATTATTATTTTTGCCTCTTTTTGATCTTTATACAAATAGAGTCAGCCAGTATGTACTTGTATGTCTGGCTTCTTTCATTCAGCATTTATTTGTGAACTTTGCCTATGTATTTTGGTTGTTGTTCATGCTCACAGTATTCCATTGTATGAGCATACCACAGTTTATTTATCCATTCTACTATTGATTGATATGAGTTATTTTCAGTTTTTTGCTATTGTGAATAGTGCTGCTATGAGCATTCTTTTACATGTCTTGGTGAATATATGTATGCATTCCTGATGTGTATATATTGAAGGGTGGACTTGCTAGGACATGTGGTATAGAGGATAGGTCAGTTTGAGGTCTCTCAACTTTACTAGTTTATCAGTCAGAGTCCAGTTAGGTGACAGAGACCATCACAGTAATTTGAATAAGAAAAATGTTAATATAAAGAATTATTTACTTAAAGGAGTAAAAGAGAACTCTAAAGAATGCAAGTCTAGCAGTTGTAGAAAGCAGCTATTCTAGGGCTAAGGGGGAGTACTCAAGAAGGAACAAACTTGGAAGACCCTCCTTTCCCCCATCGTGTCCCCCACAGCTGAGATGCCCACCCCTTGTTGGAGAGGGTGTAGCTGTAGCTCACTGGAAGCTGGAGATCTTCACTGAGGACCCTGTGGGCCAGAACTGGTGCTGGTGGCCTGCTAGGTGCTGGTAGACTGTGGCTGGCTAGTAGAAATGGGCTGGGTCCAGTGAAACAGACTGGGTGGTGGGCACTACTAGGTTTCCTGCATGCCTCTGGCAGCTGAACCATAGGAGCAGGAAGAACAGTACACCAGAATCAGGATAAGAAGTTTCTCCCTCTGCTGTACCTTGCACTGTCCCTACATTTCTGTGTTGACAAGCTGAACATAGCAGCCACTGGCAAAGGAAAAATTTTTACAGAGTCCAGCCCTAGCTTCATAACCAGTGTAAAGAAGAGTGGATTTGGGAGATGAGAGACAATAAATGAATAAGTAGTACAATTAGACAATGCCAAATTTACCTTCCAGTTTATTTATTTATTTTTTTTGCTGTATAACCCATCTAATGAGTTTTTAATTTTAGGTAATATATTCTTCAATTCTGTAATTCTATTTGATTCTTTTTCATAAATTCCAGTTCTCTTGTGAATTTCTTTATTTTTTCATCTATTTTCTACTTAGTTTTCTTATTTTCTTACACATATTAATCATATTTATTTTCAACTCCATCTCAACTAACTCTAATATCTGGATTATCCTTTTTTTTTATTTCAGCCTATTATGGGGGTACAAATGTTAAGGTTACGTACATTGCCCTTGCCCCCTGTATTATCCTTGGGTTTGTTTGTTTTGCCTACTTTTTTCCTTGGTTATCAATAACGTGGTTCTGTATTTGATGTTTCTAGTAGTTTTTAGTGGATGTCAGACATTTCATTTAAAAAACTGTAGAGGCGGCCGGGTGTGGTGGCTCACGCCTATAATCCTAACACTCTGGGAGGCGGAGGCCGAAGGATCGCTCAAGGTCATGAGTTTGAAACCAGCCTGAGCAAGATCGAGACCCCCGTCTCTACTAAAAATAGAAAGAAATTATTTGGACAGCTAAAAATATACAGAAAAAATTAGCCAGGCATGGTGGCGCATGCCTGTAGTCCCAGCTACTCGGGAGGCTGAGGCAGAAGGATTGCCTGAGCCCAGGAGTTTGAGGTTGCTGTGAGCTAGGCTGATGCCATGGCACTCTAGCCTGGGCATCAGAGTGAGACTCCGTCTCAAAAACAAAACAAACAAACAGAAAAAACTATAGAGGCTCCAGATGATTTGGTCTTCTTCCAGAGAGAGAAGGTTTATTGTACCCTCTGATAGGCAGATAGGCTGATCTGTTAGGCAAATCACTTTAATCTGTTCAAGAACTTTGCTGAGTAGAAGCTGGTTTATGGCTTTGGTGAGAGTCTGTTTACCTCTGGTTCACTCCTGTTCTTGAGGTAGAGCTTTTCAGAGTTTGCCTGGCAAGCTGAAGTGGCCAATGTTCATAAACAATTCTAAGTGCCTTGACCCATAACATATTTTAAAATAGAATGTTCTGTCATCTGTCAAATACTTAAACACACAGGTAATGTGGATCTTTGCCCTAATGGATCCCAAATTCTAAATTTTATCATGCAAGACTGCTGATAACTCTGCTATGCTTTTCAGAGGCATTTTCTTGACTTTTAATTTTTAGACCTGGGCTCCCCAGAATTCATCGAAGTCCTGAGAGGAACTGGCTGCATGTTTGAGATCTCTGAACATCCTGCCAAAAGTTCTGATGGTTTTTTTTTTTTATTTCAGGAAAATATGACAGTACTAACATTTTGGTTACATTTTATATCTTTGCCTCTCCCTAGCAAGGGCCAGAGGCATGCCCCTCCCCTCCACAGTGCTCACCGCATCCCTCAGATGTGGGTCTACCCCCCTACCCCTGAATCCCTGGTGAACACCACCACCATTTGAGCACTGTCGTGTTAATCAGCAATTAGTGCAACCTTTGTGGAAAAGAATATAGAGATACCTCAAAGTTCTGATGGTTTTTAAGCCTCAGCAGCAGTGTAGCCTGAAGTCTCAGCTTCCCTGCTATGCCCTAAATTTGCATATGTCCCAAGAGTGAAAGCAGCTGCAGAAGTAAGCTCCTGTCCCTGAGGTTCTCTCCTCTGGATTCTCAGCCCCTCCAGTTCTCATCGCTTCCATGGATAATGAATACCTTCCAATAGATATGTATATTTTATCTAACTTTCTAGTTGTTCTTATTGAGAGTGCTGGTCTGTACAAAGCTACTGTATCCCACCCGGAAGTACAAACCAATGGTATAATATTTTGAGAACATACAATTTTACCTTTTATTTTCAAAGCAAAAGTATAGAGAACTTTAGAAGACCATAAAATACTACATACCTTGTTGGTAAGAATACAGAATTAATAAAAAATAATTATTAATAATTTAGTAAAATGTTAAAAGTTCAATAACATTAATAAAATTAATGAAATATTTGATAAACTTGTACTTCTTCCTTTTTTATGAAAACCTAGATTTTAAGTTTCAATAGATAATCCTAAGGTAGAAATAAGAACATTATTTAGGATGCTATCTCTGGTTTTCTTGAGTTAAATGCAGCTTGTAATCAAAGCATGTATCAATAAACGACCTAAGTGAATATGAGAAAATTACTGGAAATTTTGATGGAAAACTGGCTTATGTGCTGATGAACTAGGAACTCTTTTGTACTTTTGTCGTTATGTATTTTAACTTATCAGTCATGGAAACATTTTATGAGGTAGGAAGAAAGTTGATGTTCTTTTTTTTTTTTAAATGTATTTCTTAAGGGGAGACAGTGGCAGGCCCCTGGATTAAAAATTATAGTTTATAAATTCATCTGTTTTTCCAAAGGTGTTGCTATTATAGCCAATTATGGATTAAGGGGAGGAGTATTAATATATGTATTATGTATACACATAATTTTGAAAGTATGTGTTACAAACAAGGCTTTAAAAGCATAGTTGTAGAAAAACAGAATGTCTTGAAAGTACAAACAAGGTACATTTAAAATGTTCACTCTCATAAGACATATGAAAAAAAGGCAAACCAAGTTATTTTTTGAAATCCAATGGTAAATATAACATTTAGCAGATGTTGCTAGTTTTGATTTACTCAATTGAATTTGTAAAAATGCTTCTGGGAAAATGAGGTACTGAGCTTGAGGATAAACCATTGCCGTTCAAGAATGTGCTTATCCAGAGGAGTTATTTAATGGTCAGTTTTGAAGACAGCCCATTGTCTTTGGTTGATCATCTCTCTTTGTTATCCTCTCTTTATCATCTCCTATTCTCTCTACCACTCCCCTCAAAGAGTTGGATTTTTAAATTATAATAATGTGTTTTTATTAATTATAGCACATGAAATATAGATAAGTACCAAGAAATCCAGTCCATAATTCCACATAAGTTAGAGATGAGTATTCACATTTTAGTGGAGTTTTACCTTCAGTGTTTCTGTGTGTCTGTGTCACATGCATATATGCTTTCTACATTTTTCAATTTTTTTTACTTTATATAGTATCTTAAGCATTTCTCCTATGACATTAGAAATTCGTCTGAAGCATCTTTTAAAATTGGGTTCTATTATTTTGACCTATTCTTGATTGTTAGTACCTCCCCAGGAAAATAAAAGATTTATCTCAAACCAGTCCTTTTTCTTTATTTTTAAGTTTGTTATTCATAGGAAAGGAGTTCCACTTAAGGCTAAAGAAAATCGTGATTACTTTATGATTACTTTGTGAATTCTTAACCCTCATTTCCCTTACCATGGATAACCAATAGTTGGTTATGGTTAATAACTTACCCAAAAAATCTCTTTATCATTTTAAGTCTAATGTCTAGGAACTGGGATTCTACGTATGTTTCTCTTAATAAGATAAGGGAGAAATAAAGGTTTTAGTAAACCAACATCAAAATTGTTTTTGGCTAACATATGTAGAGCTTTGAGTAGGCGATAGAACCTACCTTTTAAGATGCACACTAAGCTTTTAAAATTTAACTTATTTTTTAATTTTAATGGATAAATATGCTGAGTACCACATTAAATAGTACTAGAATTCTGATAAAGTAGTGATTATTGATCCTAAGGTGATCTGAGACTTTATGGAAGAGGAAGGGTTTTAGCTGGGTCTTCAAGCAGGGTTTGGATATAGAAGATGAAGAGAGGAGAGGTTGGCACTGTAGGCAGGTATGAGAAGCATCACATACCAAGGATGGCCTATTGGAAGCACCAGTTTTCTTGGAGCAGAGCAAACCAGTTTTCTTGGAGCAGAGTTTGCATAGGCAAATAGCAAAAAATCAGTTACAGAGGTAGGTTGAGGCACAATTATAAGGGGTTTAGAATGCAAAGCTAAGAATTATTAATTACTAGTTTATGCTGTGATTTTTAAAAACTACCACAGCCTTAGGTTTGTTTCTGTTTTTCCTTCATAATATGATTTACCAAGACATTGAAACTTTTGTGAAATGCTCATGAATTGAGGATAATATTTTTTTCTCTTCTGGTATTGAGGATTCCAGAAATTTCTGATGCTTTTACTTTTTAGCCAGCTGCTGTTAAGTATACTTCTGGAAATAGTTATCAACTTCATGTGTATACATTAGTTTTTCAGAGGGGTCAGATTTTTTTTTTTTTACTTCAGCATATTATGAGGGTACAAATGTTAAGGTTACGTATATTGCCCTTGCCTCCCCTCCCCCCTTGAGTCAGAGCTTCAAGCGTGACCATCCCCCAGATGGTGCGCATCGCACTCATTATGTATGTATATACCGATCCCCTCCTCCCCCCTCCCATCTGCCCGACACCTGGTAAATGTTGTTCCTATGTGTCCACTTAGGTGTTGATCAGTGAAACCAATTTGCTAGTGGGTACATGTGGCACTTGTTTATCCATTCTTGGAATACTTCACTTAGTAGAATGGGTTTCAGCTCCATCCAGGAAAATACGAGAGTTGCTATGTCACCATTGTTTCTTATGGCTGAACAGTACTCCATGGTATACATATACCACATTTTATTAATCCACTCGTGTATTGATGGGCACTTGGGTTGTTTCTACAACTTTGCAATTGTGAATTGTGCTGCTATAAACATTCGAGTGCAGGTATCTTTTTATAGAGTGTCTTTTGTTCTTTTGGGTAGATG